>PVJL010016321.1:0-21357 GCA_004026885.1 Lyroderma lyra
AATCTATGTGCCCAGAGCACACAACAAGGCTGGTTCTAGGGTGAGGTGAGTGAGGCAGGACTCCCCTGCCTCACTTGCTTCACCCTAGTCCTGGCCCTAGTCCCCATACTTACTTATAAGAACAAGCAGCCACTGTAGTTGCCAATTTCTTTTTTTGGGTATGGCTGCCTTTGCCTAGTGCCAACTGGGTATCTGGCTAAGTCCCTCATGAGGACCACCTTTCATAGGTATCGGATGATAACTGTTCAGCCCCACTTTGCAGAAGGGAAACTGAGGCTGAGAAAAGCCCAAAGTCTCAAGCTGACACCCACAGTATCTTTTTCATTGGGACTTCCACTGTCTCTGCAGCCACAGTTTCTCTCAGCTGCCCCACTATTGGACCTGGACATTAGAATATGTTGTCAGGCTCGAGAGGACCTTAGGGAGGGTCATCTGCCCAATTGCCTGTGAGGTTCTAAAGTACCCATCAAGTTACTATGGCTAGATTGAGCACATAAAAGTACAGGACTTCCAGGCAAAACTGTTCTCATAAACATTTTTAAATAGACATAAAATTCACATACCATAAAATTCTCCTTTTAAAGTGTACAAATCAGTGGTTGTTAGCATAGTCACAGAGTTGTGCAACCATCATCACTATCTAATCCCAGAACATTTTCATCACCCCCAAAAGTAACTATTCATGAGCAATCCCTCCCTATGTCCCCTTCCTCAGTTCCTAGCAACTACAATCTGTTATCAGTCTCTATGGATTTGCCTCTTCCGGACATTTCATATAAATGGGATCATACAACATGTGGCCTTTGGCTCTGGCTCCTTTTACTCAGCATCATGTTTTCAACATTCATCTACATTGTGTGTAGTAAATGCCAGTACTTCATTCCTTTTTATGACGGAATAATATTCCTGCTCAGATGTACTACTTCTTGTTAATTCATTCATCTGTTAATGGACATTTGGGTTGTTCCCACTTTTGGGCTGTTTCGACTAGTTTGGCTGTTTTGGCTGCTCTAAACATTCATATGCGAGTTATTGTGGGTACATTGCTTTCAATTCTCCTGGGTATACTGGGGCTGTCTGGAAAGTATCCAAGCATGTAATCATTCTCTTTATATTGACAATGGCTGGATTTTTCCTGGACAGCCCCCGTATTCCTAACAGTGAATTCCTAAGTCATATGGTAACTCCATGTTTTAACTTTTTCAAAAACTACCAGTCTGTTTTCCAAAGCAGAACTGAAATGCATTCCCCCAAAATTCATGTTGAAATCTTGACCCCCCACCCCCAGGACCTCAGAATGTGACTATATTTGGAATAGGGCCTTTAAAGAGGTAATTAAAGTAAAATGAGGTCATGAGAGTGTATCTTAATCCAATATGACTGGTGCCTTTATAAGAAGAGATTAGGACACAAAGGGGCAACCATATGAAGACACAGGGAGAAGACAGCTGTCTACAAGTCAAGGAGAGAGACTCCAAAAGAAACCAAACCTGCCAACACCTTGATTTTGGAGTTCCAGCCTCCAGAACTGTAAAGAAATAAACCTCTGTTGTTGAAGCCATTCAGTTTGTGAAACTTTGTTATGTCAGCCCTAGCAAACTAATACAGCCACTGGTTAAATTTAATTTTATATAAACAATGAATAATTTTTCAGTATATGTTCCATGAAATACTTCGGACACAGTTATGCTAAGAAGTTATGCATTATTTATCTGAGTTTCTAACTTAACTGAGTGTCCTGTGTTTAATCTGGCAAACTTGATTTCAAATTGTGCCTTGTATACTCCAGGTGACGGGAAGCTCATGTCCTATAATGGCCAAATATTCTGTCTCTGGCTAGTTTTGCCTAAAAGTTTTCCTGTAGTGCAGACTGGGGTGGACATGTGACCTAGAGTATTGACCTCAGCAACTCAGATTGGTTCAAGGTAAACATGTTGACTCAAGCTCAGCCAATCAGAATCTTCCCTGGGACTTTGGCTGAAATCCTGGGGAAAAGAGAGGTTCCTTGTACCAGAGGTGGTTGGGCTGGGCAAATGGAGAGCTAATGAGGGTGGAGCCACTAGAGAGGTCTCAAATACCCCTGCTCTGTCTGGAGAACTCCTCCACAGAACTTCTTTCAAAATGATCCCTTCAGTGGTCAACAGAGAGAATTATCGACTGACTGAATGACTGAATGAATGCAAATTTTCCATGGTGCATCCTTCAAAATCCTATGCATCTTTCAAAATTCACTTCATATTCTCTTTGAGAAGCATCAGAGAACATTTGTTGAAGGAATACATAGATTTTTTTCTTGTGAACTTTTACATATCTATCAAAACTCTCCGTAGATATCTTTCCACAAGAGGCATCAAGGAGTGTGATTGTTGAATGAATGAATGAATGAATTCTTTTCTTGGTAACCTTCTATGTATTCTTTTAAAAAATCCTCAAATGATCCTCTGCAGTCATCAGAAAGTTCTGGCTAAGTGAATAAAAAAGGTTCTTACTGGCGATGAATGATGCCTATTAATGTGTTTGTTAAATAAATAGTTTTTCTCCTTGCAAACTCCTACTCGTCCTTCAACATCCTCCTTAGATGTCTCTCAGGGGCACCAGGGTTTGTTGACCACATGGAGGTAACTAAACTCAGCCCTTAGACTGAAGGTCACTCTCCTGGGGAAGGAAGTGGAAGCTGAGGGGGTGGGGAAGTTCTGTGGTTCCTCCTGTCACCATTTCCGGGGCCCCTGTAACCCAATTCTTCCTGACTCCCCTCCCCCCCAGTTTGTGAGGCATCTGAAAATGGGGCAGCCCTGAGGGCATATCCCAGCTGTGCCTGTGGGGCAGCTGGAAGCAGCCAATAAAGGCCCCCCAGGGCTTTTAGACTTTGGCAGCAGGCAGGCCAAAGGAAGTGGGTGTGCAAAGACTTTGCACAAGGAAGGTTGGCTGCAGTGAACTTCAGGGTGAGCCTAGGATTGGATCTCAGTAAGAGTAGAAACACCACCTCACAGGTGACTGAAGTCCTCCCAGCACAGCCACCATGGCTCCCCAGTGTTTTTGGATGAAAGCCTAGCCCTTCAGCCTGACATGCAAGTCCCCAACCCACCTCACCATCTTTATCTTGCCCACAGAGCCCCAGACCTGCCTTGTTCATCTTGGTGTCCCCCAAAGCATGTTCCCTAACTTTTGCCTTTGCTGTGCCTTCTGATGGGAATGGCCTGTAATTCTATAAATCACGAGCCCCCCACTTCTCTGGGCAGCCCTCCCTGCTGCTCTTTGGAACACCCCCAGACTCTGACTTTTCCTGCACCCAGTCCTGATCCTAAGGAGATGGAGGCATCTATGTACAGCTCACAGAGCACCCCTCCTCACTTCTCCCTCCCTTGATGTTTTTTCTAGAATCTGCTCTGAAGTTGGAGGGATGGGGAAAAGGTATGACAAGAACAGAGGCCATTAGAGGGGTTTCCAAAACAATGACTAATCAGACTGATTCTCTGATGGGTAGCATCCACCAGAGCTGAGCCCTCCTTATCACTACAGCCCATTGTGCAGATAGAAAAACTGAGGCTCGGGAGGGCCAACCTCTGTGGGGTGGGAGGTTGAGGGCAGCACTGGGGCATGGGCCTTATTCCTGAAGGGGCAGAGCTTGGCCCTACTGGCAGGCTCTGTCTCAGGGTTTGAATTCATCTCTTCAGCTCCGGCCTAGGCCTCGAGTGGTCAGGGCGCCTCTGGGCTCAGTTTCCTGATCTGTCAAATGGGGCACATGATGGCATCTCCTGGGTTGGGAAGTCTCAGGATCATCGAGAGGGGCCGTGGGTTTGCCCCTGTCTCCAACCATCGCTTTCATCTTTCTTTGTGTTTTCCTCAATTTGTCTCTGCCTCTTCCCCAGGCCTCACACATCAGTCCTGAAACTTCCTCCGTTCCCTGGCCTGGGCCCTGCTGTGCTGCTGGTAAAGGCTGCTCTGTGCAAGGTCACAGTGTCCCCGTCCCCACTGTGCCAGGCCTGGAACACTGCCTCTTTGTTCCCATGGTTGTGACCTCATGGCCCACTGGACGCCTGACTCTGGCTAGCCCAGCTGCCCCTCAAGAGTGGGATCCTCAGAGGAGAGGCCTCCTTCCTGCCCATCTGGGTCTCAGTTTCCCCAAATGCAGAGACCTTCACTCTGCTCCTTAGTTCCATGAACATTTTTTTAGATGAAAATTACATAACATGAAACAAACCATTTTAAAATGTACACTTCAATGGCATTTAGCACATGCACTATGTTGTGCAAAAATCTCCTCTATCTAGTTCCAGAACATTCATCACCCCAAAAGGAGACCTCCATCCTCATGAGTAGACACTCCCCATACTGCCCATCCCCCAGCTCTGACAACCACTAATCCGCTTTCTGTCTCTGTGGATGTGCCTGTTGAGGACATTTCGTGTAGATGGGATCACACAACATGTGGGCCTTTGTGACTGGCTTCTTTCACTCAGCGTCATTTTTTGAGGTTCATCCACGTTGTATTATTAATCTTCTTCGTGGACATTTTGGGTCTTTGTTGACGGTGGGGAGAGAGGATCAGAACTGAAACCCCCAGAGTCCAAGAGACAGAGAAAAGACTAATCTTTTTATTTATTTTTAATTTATTTAATTTATTTATTTATTTTGCTTTTTGGTATGTGGGTAGCTCCCTGACTGGGAAACAAACCCAGGCCGCAGCGCTGACAGCGCCGAAGCCTTAAGCCTCTACACCACCCAAGACTAATCTTTTTAGCAAGGAGACTTTTCAGGAGCCGGGACCCAGGGTACCCTGAGTCTGGAGTTCGGGAAAAAGGAGGTGGGCATTTTGGGGGCTTAGCATACATACAGCAAGCACCTCATAACAACTTGTTGGGAGAGTGACCTCAGAGGTCCAAGGAGCTCCTGAGTTTGCTGGGGGCCGAGAGGTTTTTGGATGTTAGTCTGCTCGTGGTCGCCAGCTTCTGGAATAAAGACTCCTAATTCGGCCTTTCTGAATGTGGTGGGGAAAAAACAACAAACAACAAAACAACAAACAAACAAACAAACAAACAAACAAACAAAACCTCTCAGAGAGGGTTAGAGACTCAGCCAAGAGCCCCAGGCTACCCACGGGGCAGGCACCCAGTGTCCAGCTTGGGTCTGAGGCCAGCAGAGCAGAAAGAACCCCAGACCTGGGGCCTGGATCAGACCTGTGCCGTGGGTGCATTTGTGGCTAAAATGGGGCCATGACTACCACCAAGCTGACTTCCTGGGTTTCTGTTTCACTTTGGCTTGCCTGGGCGGGGACATGACATGGAACTTTCTTTTTTTTTAAAATCTTTTTAATCTCCTTTCTTGCTCAGCTTCAACGTGTTCTGGGACAAGAGCAGGGTTCTGGGACCTTGCTGGTGGCTCAGAAGCTCGTCTGGGGCCACAGGCCTCTTCATGGACCAGATGGGGCAGCCAGTGGCCAGGCTGATCCCCCTCCTCCTCCTTCTGCTCTGCAAGCAGGGCGGTGAGTCCCCCACCCTGGCACCATGGCTTTTCTTGCTGGTGGCCCCAGACTTGGGTTCCAGGGTTGGTTTTGTGTCTCTGTGTCTGTCTTTCTCAGTCAAATGGATCAGTGATCATGGCTTCTGGGGTCAGACTTGGGCATCTCTCCTCCGGTCTTAATTTTGTTTTATGTGCAATGGGGTGGACCTTTGAATCTTTCCCACCTCCCAGAGTTCAATGAGAAATAGTTAAGGAAGGAATAATGAGCAAATATGTATATGATAGATATACCTAACATAGTGTTATATGTATACTCTCCCTCCATCTTGTGGAATTGGGTGGGAAGGGGCCCAGATCCCTGTAGATGACTGGGTTTGAACTCTTATCCCAGTTCTGCTGTTGCTGCTGTGTAAACTTTTGCCTCTCTGTGCCTCAGTTTCCCTCTCTGTAAAGGTTTCAGGGCTTTTGAGTATCAGGCAGGGCTGGAGACTAGTGATAGGGAAGGGGCCAGGGGACTCTGGATTGCTTTGGAGGAGCAGCCTCAGAGGTTGATGTGAGGATGGGTGAATGGATAGATGGGCGGAAGTGTGACAAATGGGTAAATGAGTGGATGAATGGATAGTTGGATGGATGGATTCATGCATGCAAGAATGGGTGGATGGGTGGGTAGAAGTATAGATAAATGGATGGATGGATGGATGGATGGGCTCATAGATGGGAAAGTGGATGGTCACTTGGCCAGTTCCCAGGCTGAGCCCTTCCTAGGACTGTCATTATCTCTTTGTTGTCTTTGCAGCTGAAGCCTGTGGTACCAGCAGGTGTTGTTTTCAGGACCCGCCATATCAGGATGCAGACTCAGGTTGGGGCAGTTCCCCATTGTGGGGTGGGGGTCATGCTGGGCTCTGATTGATGAATCCCTAGCAGCCTCTCCCTCAGCTCCTTCCTGCCTAGCCAAAAATTTAGGCCTATCTGAGATCTTGGGAGCTCTGGTGTCCTGGAGCAGTCATCCTCTTTGAGCCTGGTCTCCTCCCTAGCGGGGTCACAGGGATAGTATCTGCCTCTGTTCAGATTGGTAAGCACATGGGACTAAGCAGCTGTTAAATATTTTGAATTTTGAATTCCCCCTCCCTCAGGCAGACATTGTTGGACCCTTTAGGCTTATAATGCACCCCATTAATGTTCTGCCATTGAGCAGACACATCATCCATTCTTTTGTTCAAGAAATGCTTACTGAACACCTATTATGTGCACACATATTCCTAGACAGGAAGGAAACAGCTGTGAGCTCAAGTGTCCTCCTGGAGTCACAGACACATGCAGGAGGTGGACAGCAAACAAATAAATGCATACATTATGTGTGATGACATGTACAGAGCAGGAGAAGAGGTGGAGAGGGAGAAGGCTGCTTCTGGTTGGTTGATAGAGAGGGAGATGACACTGAAGAAGAAACTAGAATGTCAAGATCTAGGGGAAGGGTACCACGAAGGCCCTGAGATACGAGTGAGCCTGGTGTGTTTGAGGACCCCTGAGGAGGCTGGTGTGGCTGCAGCAGGGGGAGCAGGAGACAGGTGGGAAGGGCACAGGACAGTGCTGAGAGCCATTCAGGCTGCAGTGACACCAAATTACAAAGTGTCACAAAGACTCATCCCAAGAGTGTCCTCCCCTATCTGGTCTGTTCTCAAACCTCCAGGATCTCCTCCAGGCTCAGCCTCGGGCCCCAGGGACCTGAACTGCTACCGGATAATAGATGGTGGTTATGAGTGCTCCTGGGAGTATGAGGGACCCACTGCTGGGGTCAGCCACTTCCTGAGGTGCTGGTGAGGACCCTTTCCCATACCCCAAACCCTCACCCACCATCCAGCCCTTGTTCCTAACCCCGTTCTCCGGCCCTCAGATGTGTGATCATAGCCCAGGGCTGGTCCTGGCCTCTTCCTGGGCCTCAGTTTCTCAAGTGAGTTGGGAGGGAGGGGCTCTGTGTTGCGGGAGGTTCCACCTGGGTGGATATCCAGGTTGGGCAGCAGTTAGGGTCCCTCTAGTCCTTCCTTTATCCTCACCCTCTTATTCATTTGTCCATCCACCCATCCATCTTTTTCTTCCCTTTGTAGCAGCTCATGTTGGGAGATTTGGGGTCCCCCAAATTCCTCAGTCCCAGGCTCACCTCCAAGGAACTCCCAGGCTGTGGAGGGGGACTCCAAGGGGCAGAGAAGGATGCAGGGATGTGATGCACACTGTCTGCTGTGACTGCTGAGACATTCTGGGGTCCACTAGGATCCCAGATTCAGCACTACTCCTCCCTCAGCCTCAAGCCTGGGCGCTGCTGCTACTTCGCTGCTGGCTCAGCCACCAAGCTACAGTTCTCTGACCAGGATGGTGTATCTGTGCTCTATGCTGTCACGTTCTGGGTCGAATCCTGGGCCACCAACCGCACGGAGAAGTCACCCAAGATTACCCTCAGGCTCTACAGCTCTGGTAGGCACCCTGTTCTCCTCCTCCTCCCCTCTGTCCCTTCCTCACCTAGAGATGCCTCTGGTCTCCAAGTCTAGACCTGGGGGGATTCCGAGCCCCTGGCAAGGGGCTTGAAAATGCCAGTATTCACACATCAGACACTGCTGGGTGACTTGGCAGAGCCTTTCGTGGTCCCCTTAGCTATTTCCTATTGCTGGACACTCAGGTTGCTTCTGGTTTCTCTCCGACACCGCAATGGTGCCAGGACCCTGTTGGGACTTTAAACTCTGCTTCTCATGAGTCAATAACATGCATTCAGCATATAGTTATTGAGCTGCCACTGCCAGAGCCATACAGGCCGTGGGCAAGGCCAACAGAGGTCACAGCCTAAGGCTGGGACTAAGATGAGGTGAGTGAGGCACCATCTTGGGTACAAAAGTTTAAGGGGGGGTCCTAGAAAAACCCTTCAGTGCTCAATAGAAACAACATTGTAATGCAATATCTTTAAAAATCAAAATTAATGCAAAAAAAAATCCATGATGAACAAAATATCAAAATTTTAAATAAAGGCAGGATCTGATCCTGTGTTTGGACAACCTTGCTTACCCTACTCCTGGTCCTGCCTCTTCCTTCATGGAGCCCAGATTCAATGGGGTGAGGGACGAGATTTGCTCAATACACATGGTGAGGTACTGCTGGGAAGTCAAGGGAGGCCTCCAGCTCAAGCTGAGTCCTGAAGGATAAAATGAATCCCGCAGGAAGAAAGGTGGGGAAGTGTGTTTCACAGCAAATGCAAAGGCCCTGAGGTGTAGAATGAATGACAAGATGCAGAAAGAATGATAGATGTCTCTCCTTAGATCAGGCTCCTTGAAGTAGGTCTAAAAATTAGTAAGATTTCCCTAATAGTTCTCTAGAAACATAGAATCTATTAATTACCCTCTTGTTAGCAATTGACAAAAGTGCCTGTCTCACCATAAACTTGTCAGTAATGGGTGTTAATATTATAAAGATTGCTTCACCGACAGGATCCTGGGTATAAATTTTGACTCTTTGACCCATAGAATCTTAGGTTTAGGTGGGATCTGCAAAGGTGTCCCTGATTCATGTTTGGGGGATTCTGTTGGCTATCCTGAATGGGTGGGACATGGGAAGATTTTCTGGAATTTTCAGGACCAGCAACTTACACCCGTGCCAGCTTCCCTTCCCAACTCCCATCTCTCTTTGCAGTTAAATACAACCCTCCACCAGGAGACATCAAAGTGTCAAGGTCAGCAGGGCAGCTGCGTATGGAGTGGGAGACCCCAGATGGGCAGGGTGGTGCTGAGGTACAGTTCCGACACCGGACACCTGGCAGTCCATGGAAGTTGGTGAGTTTATTCCCTAGGTCAGGATAGGGCACAAGCCTCTCTAAAATCAATGCCACCATCTCTATATCTGTCACCCCTCCTACCTGGCTTCCACTGTTGTCCCATGTCTAGCCTCTGAAGTCTCTCTAACATGCAGCTTTGATTGTGACCTTCATTGTTCACGCATCCTCCATGGCTCCCTATTATTCCCAGGAGGGCATCCTTGTCCTCAGCCAGCCCTAGATGCCTTCCTTGCTTCGTGCTCCCTCTGGTACCCTCCTGAATGGCCATCCTACCTACGCCCTGAATTTTTAGCCTCCTTGTCTCTCCACCTGCTTCTCCATCTGACACTTGTGAATCCAGCCTACCCTAAGGATCCAGCTCAATGGTTGCCTCTTCCAGGAAGCTACCATTCCACCCATTCCTCTGTTCCTCCCTTCTTTCTCTTTAATTGAGATATAACTGACATATAACATTATATTAGTTTCAAGTCTATAACATAATGATTCAATGTTTGTACATTGCAAAATGATCAACACAATAAGTCTAGTTAACTTCCGACACCACACATACTTGCAGATTTTCATTTTCTTGTGAGAGTACTTTTACGGTCTACTCTCTCAGCAACTTTCAAATATGCGATACAGTATTATTAACTATAGTCGCCATGCTGCACATTACATCCCCATGGCTTATGTATTTGTAACTAGAAGTTTGTACCTTTTGACCACCTTCACCCATTTTGCCTACCCCTGCCCCCCCAACCCTCTGCCTCTGGCAACCACTAATCTGTTTCCTGTATCTATAAATTTGTTTGTTTGTTTGTTTGTTTTGTTTTAGATTCCACATATAAATGAGATCATATGGTATTTGTCTTTCTCAGTCTGACTTATCTCAGTCTGATTTATCTGATTTATGCTCTCAAGGGGCATCCGTGTTATCACAAATGGCAAGATTTCTTTCTTTTTATGGCTGAATAATATTCCATTGTATGTACATATATCACATTTTCTTTATCCATTCATCCACGGATGGACACCTTTGGTTGTGTCCATGTCTTAGTTATTGTAAATAATACTGTAATGAACATAGAGATACATATGTCTTTTCGGGTTAGTGTTTCTGTTTCCTTCAGATAAATACCCAGAAGTGGAATTGCTGGATCATATGATAGTTCTAGTTTTAATTCTTTGAGGAAACTCCATGCTGTTCTCCATAGTGGCTGCACCAATTTATAATCCTACCAACAGTACTCAAGGATTCCCATTTCTCCACATCCTTTCTAGCATTTATCATCTCTTGCCTCTTTGATGATACCCATTCAAACATGTGTAAACTGGTATCTCATTGTGGTTTTGGTTTGCATTTACCTGATGATTAGTGATGTTGAACATTTTCTCATATACCTGCCATCTTTGTATTTCTTCTTTGGAGCTTCATTCATTCTTCAGTTACTGTATATTCCCTCCTCTGTTCCCCCACCACCCCAGCCAGACAAGCCTGCACCTGCAAGAAACCTCAGTCCTGACCCAGTCTCCAAGGAGCTCCCAGTATGAGGAAGACAGAGACCCTGGCTCTAAATTGTGGCCAGTCTTCCCCTCCCTCAGACTGGGAGCATCTCAAGGGCAAGGAGTTGCCTCAGCTTTAGCCCCCTCTTTCCTCCAAATGTAGGCTGACCATGTGTAGTTTTAAACGGGACAGGAAACACTGATACTGTCCTGTTTAAAACAGTACATGTTGTCAGCCTATCTAAATGGTGTGTCCCTTCCTGAGCCACAGCTTCTCATCAGGTGAATGGGTTCAGGTCAATCAGTGGCAGGTGACATGGGACCTCTCTGTATGATTTATTTCCAGCCCTAAGTACACTCTGAAGCACACCCTTTCAGCCCCCTTTGCAGATAAGGAAACTGAAGCTCAGGATATTGGGAACCTTTCAGGGTCACACGGGGAGTGTGTGGCAGGCTGGGTTGGGGCTCTCCTGACCCCCAACACCACAGACGGGCTTTGCCTCCTAAAATAATTTTTCAGGAAATTATAAAATAAAATTTGCCTCCTAAAACAATTATTTTAAATAAATGTTTAATTTTGGAATAATCTTAGATTTTCAGAAAAGTTACAAAGAAATATAAAGAGCTCCTGTAGAAAGTTCTCCCAGCTTCTCTCCTATTAACATCTTACATCCCTGACTGAGATGAACAGGATACATCACAGAGGTTATTGAATGTCCCCCATTTTCCCAAGAATGTCCTCTTTTTACTCTTGGACCCAGTCTAGGATTCTACATTGCACTTAGTAAAATAATGGTTTAAAATTTCAAAAGAGCTAATATTTTTCAACACCAAAATGTAAAACAATATAAAAATATGATTTCATCCTAGGGCGACTGCGGACATCAGGATGATACTGGCTTCGGTGAGAATACCAATAGTAACAGCAACAGCTGGGGCAAGTTAGCATTAATTGAGCACCTACTGTGTGCCAGGCCAGTGCTAAATTCTTGGTATACCGGTTGGCCTGCCTTGTAGTTCACTACTGGATTGTTCCCACTTCACAGGTGAGGAAATAAAGGCTTGGGGGTGAGAAGCCATAGGCCAAAATCACAGTCCAAGAGACGGCCTTGACAGGACTCGAACCTGGGAAAGGGGAAGAAGAGGGTGATCCTTGAGGCCCCGAGAGGACATGCCCTGGCCTGTTCTTGCCATGTCTTCACGGCCCAGCATTGGCTCTTACTGAGTGCATACGTACTTTTGGCACTCAATAAGTACACAATGGCTAAGTGACCAGTGCCACGCCCCACCATGCACCCCACGTATGGGACAGCCCCCTGGCCTGATGTTTGACTTGTTTTTCCCAGAGTCATGCCTCTGCCCCCTGGAGAAAGACATGGCCCAGGAACTCCAGCTACGGCGGCGTCAGCACAGATCAGGGGCCTCGGGAGGTCCCTGGAGCAGCTGGAGCAGCCCCGTGTGTATCCCCAGTGGTGAGAGCACCCAGAGGGAATCGGGACAGGCATTAGAACTAAGGCGGCAAGTGTTAAAAACAAGGTGACAGGTGTTCGAAATAAGGCAGTGGGAGAAACGAGTGAAAATTAGTGACGGGGGCCATGAGCGAGTTTCACTTTATAAATCGTGTTGAGTCCATAATCGGAAAAGAAAACATTTCTCAGTCTCCTTCCCATTCGTTTGGTTGGTTTTGTTCATTTAAAACCATACAAGGAGCTGACGGGCGAAAGTAACTGTGTCATCAAGATATTTTCCTAAATGACACAGCTGGAACCTGGGCAGCTCCAGCGTAGAGGGGACTGTCAGCATTTGTCTCCAGCCCCGCCAGCTGGGGCTGCTCCTGCCCAAGGACTCATCTGTTGGAAAATAACTCCAAGAGTTGTTTGAATTTTTTTCTTTAACTTGTGGTAAACACACACAACACGATATGCACCATTTTACCCATTCTTAAGTGTCCAGTTCCATCATACGGAGCCTATTCATGTCACGGAATGTATCTCTATGATTTTAGATTTGGAAAAGTATTTAAGAACCCATGGAATCCTGTTTCGTGGGAGAGAAGAAAAGGTCCCCGGTCCCCGTCCAAGGTTTGCAGGCGGTTGTGAGGGAGGATCCCCCCAGCCCCTCTATCATCACTGTCTTATTGTCTCACAGCAGAAACACCCCCACAGCCCGAGGTGAGGTTCTCGGTGGAACCACTTGGCTCAAATGGTAGGAGGCGTGTGACCCTGCATTGGCAGGTAACAGGGCTGTGGCAGGGCTGGCGGTGGTCTGGGCATGGGGAGGAGGAGACAAGAGGCTGGAGGGGGGTGTGCAAGTGGGAGACAGAGGGAGACAAGATAGGGAGGTGGCAGGGGCTGGAAGGACCGTGGGTGTAACTTTAAGGGAAGTGGGGAGCCATCGGGAGTGTGCAGAGGAGGGCTACGGCAGGGCTCAGGTGTTCCCAAGCTCCCTCTGGCTACCATCAGGAGAACAGATTCTGGGGGGGCTCTGGTGGACACTGGGAAGGGGTCAATTGTGTTAGTCTGGATGGGAGATGATTTTTTGAAGTCCCCCAAAGCCACCCATTTAGCACAGTCTAGACCCATTTTATAGAAAAGAAAACTGAGGTACAAAGGAAAACTTTCTTGCCTGAGTCAGGGGCAAAACCACAACGTAGTTCACCCACAGGTTTCGCCGTGACTGACTCAGCCAGGTCCCCAGTGGGCCATCACAATAAGTCTACAGGGGGGTGCCTTCACTTCCAGAGTTCCTTCTCGTTTGAATTCCTTGTTTTAGGGAAAATTTCCAGGCTTGAGGCCCCTGGATCCAAAGATTGAAACTTTTCCCACACTAGGTTTTGCCAAAGTTCTTCCCACCCCCAAACCCCCAACGTTCACTAGATGTGAGTGCCAGTCACCCAGCAGCCTTGCCAGCATTCAAGTTTGTTATTTAAAATTTTTTTGGTGAATGTTATTGGCTGTAGCCTGTGGATGAGTCTGTGTTCGTGTTGGCCTGTGGGGACAATGAGCCCGTTCAGGTCCCCCAACCATCTTTCTCACTCACGACAGCAACCCCAGCTCCAACTTCCAGAAGGCTGTCGTGGGCCCAAGTCTGGTGCCGAGGTGACCTACCACCTCCATCTGCATATGCTGTCCTGCCGGTGTAAGGCCCAGGCCACAAGGACCCTGCGTCTGAGTAAAATGCTCTCCCTCTCGGGTGCTGCCTACGATCTGGTTGTCATCGCCCGTGATCGCTTTGGTCCTGGTCCCAACCAGTCATTGCACATTCCTGCCCACACACGCACAGGTGCCTCCTCCAGTTAGGGAGGGCCATGGGGGGGCCCTCAGAGCTGAGCACCTACTCCGAGCCTGAGCTAGACTAGGGTGAGGTGGGTGAGGCACAAAGATTAAAGGGGGTGTCTAATTTAGGGGTATGTCAAAAGTCAGTAATCAAGATACATAATAATGCAATATTTTAAAAAATTCTCACTGGCAAACTATAGCCCAGACCAACTGCCTGTTTCGTAGGTAAAGTTTTATCGGGACAAGGGCCAGGAAGAGGGTGTGGTGCATGAGGCAGGGTCGTGCAAGTACAGGGTTGATTCTATCTCCATTTAAAATCTTGATATTTTGTTTATATAATGGAAAAATTAATATTTATATTTATGTATATATATATAGACACGAGATCTTTCTGGAAAGTATCTAGCCATGTAATATGAAAACTCGTAGAGGCATTTATGGCTGGATTTTTTCTGGACAGCCTTTGTATATTTTATAGAAGTGACATTCATGTAGCAAAATGAACAATTTTAATGTGTGCAATCCAGTGCCATTTAGTGCATGCACAATGTTGTGCAATTAGAGGAGGTGTCCTGTAATCCAGAACATTTCTCTCACCCCCCAAAAGAAACTGCATCCCCATTGACAGTCACTCCCCATTCTTCTTTCCCCAGCCCCTGACAACCACTAATCTATTTTCTGTTTTTATGGATTTGCCTGTTCTGGACATTTCACATAAATTACACACTATGTGATCTTTTGTGTCTGGCTTCTCTCACTCAGCATGTTTTTGAGGTTCATCCATATTGTAGCGTGGGTCAGTGCTTCAGTACTTTTGTGACTGACTAATATTCCACTGTGAAGATGGACCACATTTTGTTTATTTGTTTATCCACTAATCCACATTTTAGCAACTATAAACAGTGATCATCACGTATTTTTGCATTAATTTGATTTTTTAAAAAGATTGCATTAAGATAGTGTTTATCTTGATGATTGAGTTTTCCTCCTCACCTCCTTAAATTTTGGCCTGAGATGAGTGCTCACCCGTCTCACCTGGTCCTGGCCTTGCTGAGCACCCAACAATCCTGTGAGGTCAGGGCTGCTATAATGATGCCTATTTCAGACCTGAGACAACCAAGACTCAGACAGGTGAAGCCACTTGCCAAGGTGGCACAGCAGCGAATCTGCCAGCCCCTGGCCTGGTTTGAGCCATGGCCCGTCTGTATGACCTTGGGCTGGTGGCTTTCCCTCTCTGAGCCTCAGTTTCTGTATCATTGAGGTGATCATGGTCCCACTGCATAGCAAAGTGGTATCTGTAAAGCGCTCTCAGCACTGGCCTGGTGTGTACAGTCGGTGTTCAATAAATGGCAGTCGTTGTCCCCAGAATTGGAAGCTGCAGATGCCCTTGCTCTAGGGAGTGGGAGAGAACAGCCCAGGGGACTGAATGCTAGTCAGGCCCACGCACCAACGGATAAGGTGGGTGGGGACGGCCGAGCAGCTGCTGCAACAGAAGGTGCCTGGTAGGCTGGCGAGGGGAGTGTGTCAACCTAGGGAGCACTGATGGGGACGTCCTGGCAGGGAACCTGGGGTCAGGCTGGGGGAGGACTCAACTCATTCAAACAGCCCTTCTGTCCCCTTTGTGCCCAGTCCCCTATGAACAGTCCTCAATGTGGGGAGATAATATACTGATACTCCAGGTCCCGGCGGGTAGAGCTGGGTGAGAGGGTAAAGAGGGGCTACTGGAGCCTTGTGGGGAAGGGGGATGGGTAGACTGAGGCAACTGTCCTGATGTGCCTCCCTATCTCCTTCCAGAACCAGGAGCTCTAAATATCAGTGCCGGGGCCAAAGGGACCACTATGCGTTGGCCAGCCCGGGTCCCTGGCCTGACATACTGCATCGAGTGGCAGCCCCAGGGCCAGGATGGGATCCCTGCTACCTGTGCCCTGACTGAGCCTGGAGACCGGGACCCTTCTGGAATGGGTAACATAATGGCTGTTGCCCTCCATCTGCCTCCGAGTCCTCTGTTAGAGCTCCTGGTCAGCTCTGACCTACAGGGACTGTACATGTACAGTATCAGAGAAGTCTTGCCACTCACTTGAATCACACAGAGGTGATGACAGGCTGAGACTTGGAGCCTCCCCGTTCATGCAAACTGGAGCCTCCTGCTGGGAACTTGGGGCGTCATGGCTTAGCCCTGAGCAGGTGGCACCCAGGCCAGTAATGAGTCTCACATTCCAAGGTGTTTCTTAAACATTCACCCTTGCCAAGGTGAGGTGGCAGCTAGCAAGACACTGGTGGCAAATTAATGAGGCCTCTGGAGGGAAACAGGGAGTGCCACATGGCTCAGGCAGCCTCTCATTCTCCTATTTCCTGCCCTGGGCTTGATCAGGACCACAGGAAACCTCAGCCTCAACTATTCCCTCAAAGAGCTCCTAGCCTGGGGAGACAGCTGGATACAGATACCCCTGCCCCACTGAATAAGGGCTGGGTTGGAGTGGGCGGGGTAGGTTGGAGGGGGCATTGGGAAGGGATCTGGGAGGAGGGGGCATTGGTGCAAGGGCTTTGAAGCATGAGTAGGAGTGCTCTTGCAATTCCTGGCAGATGGCACAGACAGTGCAAAGGTGTGGAGGTGGGAATATAAGCTATTTACTGGCCTGGCCCTTGCTAATTCTTCTAGCAACCTACCACTGGAGCCGAGCATCTGGGGCAATGGGGCAGGAGGCATGTTATCGCATCACCATCTTTGCCTCTGCACACCCGGAGAAGCCTATATCATGGTCCACCGTCTTGTCTACTTACCACTTTGAGGGCAATGGTGAGTGGCTCAAACTTGCAGGGGAATCTCCCCAGGGGATTCAGCAGTTGCTTGGGGATCAGGAAGAGGGAATAAGCATTTAGAGGAGGCACCTACTGCATGTCAGGCTCTGGCCAGAAGCCAGACATGTAGAGTCACTTTGGTTGACTCTTAAGGCACCCTGAGAGGCATTGCCCCATTTTATAGATTAAAAAAAACTGGGGCTCAGAGAGGGGAAGTGACAGCGCCTGAATGGTGGAACTGGGAGTCTGTGGCTGAGGGTACCTGGACAGTGCTGGGCTAGAAGAGCTCAGTCAGCACTCTTGGAGTTCACTGTGACACTGGTGCTGATTGCAGCCTCAGTGGCCGGGAGCCCACAGCACATGTCAGTGAAGACACTTGGCCTGGACTTGGTGTCGGTGAACTGGACGCCGTCCCTGCTGAGCACCTGCCCCGGTGTCCTGAAGGAGTACGTTGTTCGCTACTGGGATAAGGACAGTGACCAAGTGTTTGGTATGTGGGGCAGCACAGGCCTGGTTAGGCTTGAGTTCCACCTTGCTGTGTGACCCTGGGCACCTCACTTCTGCTCTCTGGGCCTGGTTTTCCCATCCACTCAAGAGTCTTGACTGCCCCTTCTAGATGCCCAGAGAAGGCCCAGTGGGCATGGGCCAAGCGCTCATGATATTCTAGGAGCATGGATAGCAACCCCTCACATGTTATCAGCCCCTTGACTCCTGAATTGACAGTCTAACTGGGAGGGACTGGGGACATCCCTCCACCTAAGTCCAGTCTCCTAGGAGTAAAGGGTGTCCAGAGACCCATGACTGCCTCCTCCCTGCAGAGCTGCCTGTGAACTCCACAGAAACCCAGGCCATTCTTGGTGGCTTGCGGGCTGGTGCAGCCTACAGTGTGCAGGTGCGGGCAGACACAGCAACACTGAGGGGTGCCTGGAGCCAGCCTCAGCACTTCCGCATGGGTGAGTGGGGAGCCAAGGGCAGAACTCCAATATTTACCCAGTATGCATGCCCCATCCCACCTGCATCTCAAGCATCCCACCCTCCATGCATTACCCTCAGGAGAAAGTCCCAGCCTGATCTGCTCCCACCACCTCTACCAGCCTTGTCTCCAATAGCTTCCTCTCTTGAACTTTCTCTCATACTCCTGTGGCCTTGCTCATGAGGGCCTCTCTGCTTGGAATGTTTGCTTTCCCTGTTGTCAAACTCCTATTCATCCTTCAAAACATAACACAAAAGCTTTCTCCTCCAGGAAGCTTTCTCTGCTTCTCTCTGGGTGTTCCCCCAGCTGTGATCGCCCCTTCTCCATACTTGACAACTTGGGGTCCCTGGAGATGAGGAGGGAGCAGGAGGGCTGTTTATTGAGTAAATGAATGAATTCATATGAATGAATGTCTTTCTCATCACAAAGATAAGGAGGTGGACTCCATTGTCTTGGGGGGGGTGTGTCTGTGAGAGATTTGAGACTAAATGATTCCTATTCCTGCCTGTTGTCCTTGCAGTGAAATTTGCTCCCAAGAGAGCAAAGCAATGAATAGGCTTGGTGTGGGGTGGGCAGCTCTGGGTCTAGGGGAGCTACAGAGTCCTGAGCACTTCCTGTTTGGCCAGGCCTTTATCCTGCAGTCATGGGGCAGGTGGGTTCCCTGATCTCACACTTCACCGATGAAACTGGGGGGCCCATGGTGTGCTAGGGTTCAAAGTGAGTTGATGGAGGGACCGGCCCACCCAGCTAACACTCTGACTAGAGGCAGGAGGTATCCTTCCTCTAACCCAAACTCTCCTGCCCCCAATAAGTCCAGGTTTTCGATTGTCTGACCTGTCCATTGTTCTCGCATCTTTGGGGAGCTTCCTGAGCATTCTCCTTCTGGGCGTTCTTGTGTACCTCAGCCTGAACAGGTAACTTGCACCTTCTCCCTGACATGATCCCCTGACAATAGCAATAGTAGCAGTAATAATAACTGCTCACACCAAGTAGGGATTTGTGCCCACTTTACAGATGAAGAAACTGAGGTCCAGATGGTCAGGGCATCCAGCAGTGGGGGCAGAGCTGAGATGTGACCCCGGGTCTGTGGGATTCCTGCACTCTCTTCCCCCAAACCACATCCTCACTCTTTTTGTAACCCAATGAAGATGAAAAAAATAAGTCAGAGCAATGAAACAGTAAAAACAGACAGAAGCACTGCTCCTCTGACCTGCTCTCCTCCCTCTCCCAGGGCCTTTCGGCACCTGTGCCCACCGCTGCCCACACCCTGTGCCAGCACTGCTGTCAAGTTTCCTGGAAGCCAGGAGAAACAGGCAAGGGCTCCTTTTCTAATTCTAGATCCTGTTTACTAGGTCCATACTCTGGGCCAGGACTCTGCAGTAATGGTCATGTATTAGCTTATTTTATGCTCCTCCAACCCACTCAGGTAGCGACTCCAAAAACCTGTCTTATTTTATAGATGGGCAAGCAGAGATCCAAAGAGGAACCTCCTGTGGGCCATTTCCTAGCAGCAGAAACAGAACTCAGAGTGGCTTAAACCCAAAGGGAACCTGACCGAAAAAAATCTCAGGGTGGTAGGCTTCAGGCATGGTTGGATGCAGTAACTAGGGATCCATCTTACTGTGCTGCTGTCCTCCCTACAGGCTTCTCTTCCAAGCAGGCTCAGCCTTCCCCCATGGAAGAGAATGTCCATTTTCCCCATTAACTGAAGCAAAACTCTCAGGGCCATCACTGATTGGCCCAGCATGAGTCACATGCCCATCCCTGAGCCTACTGCAAGAACCAGGTAGCTGAAGTACTCTGATTGGCTGGGCTAGGGTCACATGCCAGATCACATCAACTATGAGAATGGCAGGGGCAATTTTCCAAAGAGAAATGGGAGGTCCTTTCCCAAATTGGTCTCAAGATTTTAGAGAATGTACTCAGTAGGGACTGCTCCACCCCATTCTTGTATGGATGGAGGATAGGTCCTCGCCCACAGCCTCAGCCCCAATCTCCCTCCCCAGGCTTGGCAGTGGACCAGCCCAGCAGACTTCCTCCAGGAGGAGAAAGAGGAGGAAGAGTCTCTAAATGAGGCCCTGGTGGTGACGATGCCCTGGGACAAAGGTGAAGGGGCTGACATGGACATACCCGGGCCTCTCAAGGACAAGATGGAACTGCTTCAGCGTGTTCCTGAGCCAGCCCTAGACACAGAGCTGCCCTTGGAGGACAGAAGACAGGTGCAAGGATACCCTGAGGTGGTGGCTCTGAGGCCTGGAGAGCAGGACAGTCTGGAGGGCAGCCCTGCCCAGGAGGCTGGACTGCCATTGTTTCTGGGAGACCTAGTGCAGAGCCCCAGGTCCAGTGGCCCTCGGCATGTGGGCCTGGAAGCCTGAGGGAGCAAAGGGAATGTCCACCTCGTCTTATGGACAGGAGCACTGACGATGCAATTACAGTGGCTGATTATTACGTGCTTATTGCATACCTAGCCCGTTCCATGCAGACAGTCACATGATATCTGAGGTACATGGCTGTCCTCAGTGACCACTGAGGTGCAGAGAGGGCAAGTGGCTCCCCTGAAACCACACAGCACGGGCAGAAGTCAAACTCCAGCCAAGTGACCCAGATCCCATTTTCACTTCCCAGGCTCTGCCACCATTACCCCTACCCCGACTCTGTCCACTACTTGTTGCAACATGTCCTGTGAGGAGAACCCTAGGAACTGCCACAAAACAGAAGCTGGTACACCAGGCTGGGCCTGAATCCATAGGGTGGGGGGACAGTAGCCATCATTGGTCTATTGGGGTGGAATAGACTGGATGGTGGCCCAAAAGAGGCTGAGCTGATCCCAGGACTCTGGCTTGGGCATCCTGTCCCAGCACCACTGGATGTGGAGTCTCCCCTACACTGCAGGGCTTCCACTTCAGGATCTCAGTGCGAGGTTAAGAGGTGGGAGCTCTAACATTCTGGGGGAGATGATGGCCCCTCGCTGGCCTCAGTCTCCTCTCCTGTAAGACAGGGGTGATGATAATGTTGACCCCTCACAGAGCTGTTAGGAGGTCTAAGCCTTAATAAATTAACCTATTTTTGGGTATCTTTTCCAAATAGGAGTCTTGGAATTCATCTATTCATTTATTCCACGTGCATTTATTAATCTCTTCTTCTGGGCTCCTCCAAGAGCACCCAGTCTTGGCAAGACATAGCCGGATGATCACTCTGCAGTCAGCACTAGGCAGAGAGAGGGACGGCCCCGGGGGAGTGTAGCTGGTTCCCCTCCGTGACTGGAGAGCCTTAGTTGCCTCCCAGCCCCTCCCCTCCCAGGTGTCATTCTGCTATCCGCCCGGGGCTCAGGGCGGGACCTGAGGTTCTTCCTTTCTCCCCATCTCAGCAGCAGGACTCAAGCCTTCCACCCTCATACAGACCCTGAATCCGCTGCTTCCTGCCTCTTCCCCGCCTGACCTCTTCCCGCATCCTTGAGTTATCATGGATTTTTCCCCATGGCCACCAGGTGGCAGCAGCCACGTGTGTCTCCCAGGCCCAGCTCTATCTGCCCGCCCCCCGCACCCCCC
>PVJL010016322.1:0-21358 GCA_004026885.1 Lyroderma lyra
CCACACTGCCTTCCACAGTGGTTGTACCAGTTTGCACTCCCACCAGCAGTGTACCAGAGTTCCTTTTTCTCCACATCCTCTCCAGCACTTGTTATTCCTTGTCTTGTTGATAACAGCCATTCTCACAGGTGTGAGGTGGTATCTCATTGTGGTTTTGATTTGCATTTCCCTGATAGCTAATGAGGATGAGCACTTTTTCGTATGTCTGCTGGCCATTTTTATTTCTTCGTGGGAGAAGTGTCTGTTTAGTTCTTCTGCCCAGTTTTCAATTGGGTTGTTTGTTTTTTTTGTTGTTAAGTTATTAGTTCTTTATATATTTTAGATATTAGATCCTTATATGGTGCATTATTTGCAAATATTTTCTCCCATTCAGTTGGCTGTCTCTTTGCCTTGTTGATGGTTTCTTTTGCTGTGCAGAAGCTTTTTAGTTTGATATAGTCCCATTCATTTATTTTTGCTTTTACTTCCCTTGCCTTTGAGGACAGTTTCATGAAGACTTCCTTGAGTCCTAGGTCTATAAGTTTGGTACCAATGTCTTCTTCTATACAGTTTATTGTTGCAGGTCTGATATGAAGGTCTTTAATCGATTTTGAGTTAATTTTTGTATATGGAGAGAGTTCACAGCTCAATGAAACTACACTTTGATGGACACGTCATTGGACCTTTGTGATAATAGAACTGTCTCGTAGAGATATGGGGTGACATGTTTTAACATCTTGGCATCTAGATGTATCTTCCACTTCTTTTTCTGCTTTACTACACAGAAGACTTGAAGTAAAAGTGGCTCAAAACAAATATAAATTTTAAAACAACATATTCCAAACAAACAAACAAAAACAAGGAAGAGCTAAAATAACAATTTGAGTAAGAAACCAAGATTGGGAGAAAATAGAACAAATTCAGGTTATGCAATCTCAATTATTGGGTACAACTAGACTAACAACTTCATTCAAATTCTCCAGGCTTACAAAACCATAGGAAGATAGTACTAAAGTCATTTTTTTTTTTGTTACCAAAATGAGGGGGAAATAGCCCTGCCTTACAAAATTTGCCCTGGCATTGCCTCAGCATAGAAAGTCACTGACTGCAAGGGCGGGTCATTTTCTCAATGGCTTTCTTCATTGACAGGGATGTGATTTCTCACTTCACTATTTTCTCACTCATCATGAAAGATGGGCTGTTTGTCAGTGTAGTCTGGACACAGGAGGCATCTATCTGGTTCCAAATGTCCAGATATTGTTTTTTTGTTTGTTTGTTTTGAAAATCAGCATCCAAGGTATTTTGCCTCTAACCTTCACACCTTTCTTCATTCATCCCATCATTGGGAGCAGTTACTTTTAACAGTACTCTCCTGTCCTGGAATCATCTTCTTCTAGCTAGCAGAGTCCAGCACATACACTGTCTTCTCCAAGAAGCCCTCCAGCCAGAGGTTGTTCCCAAGATTATTCAGGACTATCTAAGACAGAATGCAATATGGTGTCTTTGCAATTGAAAACAGGATATGAGTCAGAATTATGCCACCTTTCCTGTCAATCTTAGGTGTCGTTCAGCTTTTAGGTCTGAACAGGGAAGAGTAGGACTGACATAGGCTCCTGACTGTTTCTTGTTACTTTTGTAGGATGAGAAAAAATCTTTAAAGTTGCTTTAGATCTTGTCTGGGAAACCTGCCCACATTTTAAAACCACTGCTAGTCATGTTGGTAAAGTGAGTAGTCATCTAGAAGGTGTAATTTGAGGGGCAGAAACAATGCCCTAAAAAATATCTCTCCACATGTAGCTTAGGTTTGAAATTCCACCATTACCAATTCATTCTTTTATGTTTAAAATTTTCAACTCTGGTTGAAAGGGAACCTGGGTGTGGAAGAGTAGCAAATTAAAAGATATTTATCTAATAATTTTATCTGGGTCTATTCCTGCTCACCACACTGGGGAAGAATGAAATGAAATTATCTTTATTTTCTTTGCAATATACCATGTGATATGCTCATATTAATATAAAACAAATAATCTAAAAACAAGGGAAACCCTTTAATGCTAAGGATTCTTTTGTTAAAATTCAACACATGTAATGCTGATATATTTAAAAAGGGCCAGAGAAGATAATAATTAACAACTGAAGCATGAAAAGGAGTTTAGGATTCTAGGGCACAGCTAATGACAAGTGAGAACCTTGAATAAATTTTCCCCCAGATAGCCCTTATATTAGTCGTGTGTAGCAAGACTTGATTCCACTGAAAGAAGTCACAGATCTGGAGTGGATTTTATCTAGAACATCAGGGAGGAGGCAATGTTTGAGATTCTACTAGTCACTGGTCCCTACTTAATATGGCAGTTTGTGTTATGACTTCTATGTAGACTTTATGCCTAATATTTTGGCAACAAATAGGAAAAATAGAAATATTATTCCATTTGAAAATGGACATTCACTATGGCCTCTTTGTTTTATAAAGTACATCTCAAAAGCACAATAAGTTATAATTGTCATTTTACATGAAAATAAGCCAAGCTTATTCAAGATTAACCCAAGGGAATGGTGCAAAATGTAAAAGGAAACCGGCCATTAAGTGACTGGTCTTGAGAACATTTCAATTACAGAACAGAAAGGAAAATCACATTAGCTTTTCAGGGAGGGAAAATTAAAAAGGCTAGTTTTCTTTTGGTTATTTGTTTTTTTAAATATATACCACTGGTATATATTTTTAAAAGCTATTTTAGAAGTATCAAAAAGATATTTGTGCTTACACAAACATCTCAAGAACTTCTTTGTGGACTAAAGCTTAATTTTTCTTTTAAATTAAACGGAGTATATTATTATTTGATCAATTCCATTATTATTTCAATATTCACAGGTTTTTCATTTTAATATCAATATGTGGTTTAGAACTTTGAACAACTATGCCTACAGACAATGATGTAAGTGGAAGTTAGGTTCTTAAATTCTCATATCAGACATGATTGAACCCATAATATAACCCCAAACAAATCAATTCTAATAACCCTGCCACATGTCTTTGACTTTCTGTATTACCTAGAGTCCAGAACTCTCAATTCTGAATCCCCATGGGTTCCTTGAGCTGGAAGTTTATTTCTTTGTGGTCTTTTAATCCTTACCGGGGTAGTATTCCTGCAGAGAATGGGGGACATAGCAATGAGAGGCAAGCTTGGAGAAGAGGAGTGAAAGAAGGACAGAGACTTCATTATCAGCAGATTCTGAGGTCAAACTTGAGAAAGTTTTTGTAGTCATTGGAGTAGGCTCATTGTGAGTAATTCATAGCTCTCAGAACGTTAAGGTGGGGACTACTTGTCTCTCATTTTTGAGCATTATCTTTGAGTGGTGAAAATATTGTTAGACTTTTCATATTCCCTCTGAAGCCAATCAACAAATTTGTTTTTTGATACTTTATTTTAGTGGCTGTTCAAGTTAGAGAAAATAATTGGTTCAAAGTGCTTGCAGACTATAATATATCCTTTAGAAGTTTGATTCACAGCCAACAGCAAATGGTTGTTACAGATAAAAGGGAGTGCAATTAACAATAAGGCAAAAAGTATGTAGTTACCTAGGAGATCACTCTCAGGCCTACCTATATGACTTCCTCTATTCTTAGAAATGCAATAGATTACATAAGGTTCCAGTTGTAGAAATTGTGGAGCACTAATATGGACTTGTGGAAACATTATCATGACAGCCAAATCAATAGCCTTTATCAAGTATACATTAACAATATTGAAGTTGTTTTTGTAACAAAAAAAAACCATAAAGGGTCAGTTTCTTGAAGAGACAAATTCATTTGTGGATAGTCTGACTGGATGTACCATTTTAAACGGGACAGAAAACACGGTATTGTCCTGTTTCAAGCAGTACTTACGGTCAACCTACTGACACCTTGAATTTAGTTCGGTGAGAGTAGGCTGACCACATGTACCATTTGAAATGGGACAGTACTGTTGATTTCTGTCCTGTTTAAAATGGTACATGTGGTCAGCCTATTTGTGGCAGAAATCAGTAAATGAACACACAAAAGCTATAGAATATTAGATCTGAGACGTTTCTTAAAGGTTACCTTTTCAAGTGTGTCATGTAGATGTAAACCACAATCAGAAAAGTTAGCTCAAGCTTGCATAGCCAGAAGCAGCATTGGGGTTCAGTTTGAATCCCAAATTCCTGAATTTGAAGCAAATCTATTTTTAATTCTTTCTTTACGTACTCTACCTTCAGAGCAGTGGTTTCAAACAGGGGCAGTGTTGTCTCCCAGCGGTTCCCTATGGCAATGTCTGGAGACATTTTTGGTTGGCGGAAGTAGATGTGTTTACGTGTGAGGGGGGTTGCTACTGACATCTCATGGGTAGAAGCCAGAGATGCTGTTAAATATTGTACAGTGGACAGTACAGTCCCTCCAACAAAGAATTATCTAGCCCAATGTGTTAAAATTGCTGAGGCTGAGAAAGCTTGCACTAGCTTTATAATACATCTTACAGCATCCTGCATTAAGCAGAGTGTAGGAAAATCTAGACTAAGAGACAAACAAAATGTTTTATGAAAGATTTACCAAAGGGTTTTTTATTAATTGCACATATATTTTAATGTGAAAATCTTAATTAAGTTTTAATCAACAAGAAGACCTATGTCAAAGACACATATACTACAAAAAAGGCACTCTTACATAAACAAAACATAAAGACAAGTGAGACGTAAACACGGTAATGCTGTTATTTGTATACATTCTACAGGCTATAAAGCAACTTCACAGGCTATTCCTCACTGTTAGTCTTGCAACCCAGTGAAGTCGGAGGGGGAAGCATTCTTATAAACATAAAAATAGAAGTACAGAGAGCACAAAGATTAACTTCCATCATACAGCACTGGAGCTGGCACTCAAACCCAGAATTTTTGTCTCTAACAAAAGTTCTCTCTACTTTTATGTTATCTACACAATATATAGGTATTTATGTGTATATGTTTTAAGAAGCCATGGTCTAGAAACATGTGAATGTTCTTACATTTTATGTTCTGCAAGAATGCAGAGAAAACCAGTCTTATTTTTTGAACCAGAAACAAAATAGTAATAATATTTTATAAGAATTTCTTTGCCTGGAAGGAGATTAATTTTAAAGTCACAACTTATCTATAGCTGCTCTTCTTGGGATCATTAGGCTGTGTTCAGAGTAGGTGAAGAAAGCCATGACCAAAATCCATAGAGGGCTGCAGATAAATGTCCCAGCTGATGCTCTAGGCTAATTTTTCTTGTACTTTTTGCATGCTTTCTTTGCTCACTGACTTCAGTGGAGTTATGGGGATACAGTAAAGGTGACAATACTTTATTATGATCTGGTGAAATCAAAAGGCCACCTTTATCAGGAGTGCCACCTCTGCTACTTTGGAACTAAAATGTTTATTTTTCAGTTTTTCTCAGTCTGGCTTTCTGTCTTTTTCTCTTCTGAAAAATATCAAAAGGAGCTGCACCTCCAAGTGCACATTTTGGTAACATGACATTCGATATTAATAGGATATTTCTGCTGGTTCTTGATTTTGCTGTATTGTTCAGACTTGCAAGAAAATCGTTTTTTTCTGTTTTAAGGAACTGATGATTTGCAACCTGTTAAATTGGAACCTTTTAATACAGATGTTTTTATAATATGTAAATACTGGTTTATATGCCAAGAACAAAAATAAAATCGGAATATTTTTATTAAAATCCATTTTAATATGTTTTATTTGGTTTACTATAGCTAAATTCTGAGTATCTTTCCTGTAACTTGTTTTTCGTGAGCCTCCAAGTTAAGATGACTCATTCTCAAGCTTTTCCCCCAATCATTTCAGTCTTTTAATCTCTCCCATTGTAGAATAAAGGCATCTTTATTCCCTGCCTTAAACTTCTTCCAAACTCTGTTTCTATTTTATCCAACACCAAAGGTAAAGGAAATGTCTTTTTTGAAAGTAACATTCTCCTGAATATTCTAAGGAAGAAGACATTCATACCTGGCTAGTCCTTTGTATCCTGTATGGCTTAGAGACAGAAGTAAGGCTTGGTCTAGATTTTGCTCCCAAGATACTTTGAGCTTCCTACACTACTAATGCTTGTGTCTACTTTGAGGGAGACTGGCTGGCCATGGAAAACACTGTACCAGGAGTTTGGGGGTTTCAGAGAAAATGAGGCATCTGGGCAGCCATCCCTGGGATCCAATGGGTTGGTATCATGAAGTAGGACAGAACTGTTAGAAGTGCCAGAAAATACTCAAACCATTTCATATGTTGTCCAGGGAGTCCTCTACCCACTGCAACAAATTCAACTGCCAGTATTCCATTTATTTATTATTTCATTCATATATTCTTAATTCATTTGTTTAGGCAAACAAATATTTATTATTCATTGTAGATGATTCCTAGAACCACATTCTCGGGAAATTACCTCTCCAGTGTTCTTAGGAAAGAATCCCCTTGTACATAAATGTGCCCATGACATGAATTCTTCTATAAGCCTAGGGTTATATCATTACTTTTAGCAATTGTAAAAAATACTTAAATGAGAATATCGTAGGATTGCCTGTTTGGGCAAACACACACGTACACACAGAGAATCCAGAGACTGAAGGGAACATGACTTTTTGGAGAAATGTTGCTATGCAAAGACATAGATGTATCCACATGGGAGTTATGACTCTGAAGTATTGAGGCTGATATTACAGTCAAGCATGAAATTCATTCTTATCACTTTAGAGTTAGAATTTTTGCACAGAAATATGATGCAAAGGCAGAAAGTGTCAGAATTAAAGATTGTAAAAAAGTTGAGCAAAAAGGAATATGTCTAAAAATTCAAGAGGAAGATAAAATTGATGTGTATTTGAGTACTAAGGGTAATAGTTTGTGGAATTAAAATTTTTACAAGTTATGTCCAAAAAGGTATGTAAATAGTATTTTTACCACTGCATGCTATAGATTAAAGTAGAGAAACAAGAACTAAAAAAATTTGTGTCCATATTCTCCCAATCTTCAATCCTATTGAAGAAATAAAGTAAATATCAATCTTTCTTTCAGCAAAAGTGATTTGTTTATTATAACATAAACAAAATGAATAAAAAAAGATTAATGACTGGGACAAGTAGCTGAATAAGTAAATGGAAAAAAAACCCTGAGAAAAATCTATTTTTGTGAGTTTTGTAGGCTGTGATATTAGATCTGGGCCACACTATGTTGGCCAGATATAAGGTTGTGTCATGTTTGTAGCTTTATATCCTTCCAACAAAGCCACCTTTGTATTTATTAAAAGTATGGAATACAGGGTGGGACAATAAAACCACAAATTCATCAGAGCAAAGCTCAACAGGGGAAAACTCTATGTGTAAGAAGCATCAGAAGGCCATTTAGCAACAGGAAGTTAATTGCTTCTTTTTTATTCCACAGCAAAATAAAAACCAGGTGGCTGGCTGACAGCCCACATGTGAAGCTGTTTCTTAGAGTTCCTCAGTCATGGCCATAGATGCTGTTCAGTGGAGTTGCAAGGCTGAAACAACCATCTATCTAAGTGGCCAATCACACTGTTGAACTCAGTGGCCTTGGCTCCATCATGGAGCTTTCTAGGTAGGTCGTCCCCCAGTGGACTGCACGTCTTTTATCAAGATTCAGTAGAACCACTGATACTAGCCAGACAGATAAGGCATACAAACCTCATTAACTCATGTGAAGGTTGGTAACTCCATTCTGTATAAAAGTAAACTCCTCAAGCAGTGTTTCTTAGACTTGAGCATACACCAGGATTGCCTGGAGGGCTTGTGCAAACGCAGAGGGCTGGTCTTATCCTCATCGTTTCTGATCTGGTAGGTCTGGGGAGGGGGCTGAGAAGCTGCATTCTAACATGTTGCCAGGTGAGACTGCTGCTCTGTCCGTTCTCACTGAGGGGTCCATTTATTGTGTTAGGTATAAATAAAACAAGAAGAGAGCTATGTTAAATTTTCTCCCTTCACAATTGACTCAAAATTTTTGAGGTTTTATTTCTGAAAAAGTTATAAGGCCAGGTTGCCTGTGTTAATGTTTTCATATAAGTTCCTTTTAATCATTGCTTCTGGATGAAACACCTATCCCCACCCCTCACCCTGGGAAATGCAAATAAATTGATGTTTCTCTTTAGAATGCCTCATTACTTGGTCAGAAAACAAATTCACATTCAATGTGGGCTGACCTGACTTGCAGGGTGATTTATTAAAAATAAAAGAAAAGAAAAAATGTAGCTCTATTGTCCTTTCACACTAACAAGCATTTAATAAGAAGTGAGATTTCTTTTCCTTTGCTTTTCTTCCTGGAAAGCCTATATCTTATATTCTGTGTAATAAACAGTTCCCAGAGATTGCAATGATAGAAAGGTAGACAACAGAGGTGGGCTGCAGAGAGATGGAGAGGTTAAAACGGTTGCTTTATAATGTATCTAGAGATGAATCTTTTCTGTTTTTTATTAAAAATAATAAAGACAGGCTCTGCATGTACAACTCTACAATTTTAGTCTAATTGACTAAGATAAAAGTCAGTCAGGTGCATTGAAAAAAGAAAACTGTTTTTATGATATAAATATTGAAAAAGAGGAACATGCAATTAATTAACACAGACAAAAAAAGAGCCTTGATGGTTCAGAGGAAGTAATATGCTTTTTAGTTTGATGATTAATAAAAATCTTTTCGATGGCCACAACAATTTCCTTCCTCCCTTCCATTGTTTCCTCCTTCCTTTCTTTCTTCTCTTCTTCCCCACTTCCTTCTCTTTGTTTTCCTTCCTCTCACTCACTGGATTTTTATTGGGCTCTTACATGTGTAAACAGTATCCATGATCAGAGTGGGGAAAGATGACTTAAACATAGATTCTGTCCTCCAAGTGCAGGCTGACAAATACACTGTGTTTAAACTCACATGTGCTGAAACAATAGTAATTTCACCCCAGACCCTTAATATACATCTACACATTTATATTATAATAGATTCTTTGAGGAATAACAGAACCTCCTCCTACTCTCCATTATGTTTTGCTTGCCCTGGATACTCCCTCATCTCATGTTGGTTGTCTCACTGGTGGCCTATGTCCTTTAATTTGCTGTTATCTGTTAGTAGGTTTAAATATGTTCACATTACAATGAATAGAACTCGGTGTTCAATGCTCAAGGGAATTGGGCTTGCAGAATGAAGAATGTCTATCTTTTCAGCAGTTCACTACAGCATGTGCCCAAAAGATAGGCAGCTTGCCTGAGGTCTGTCAATAGAGCCTATACAGCCATATAGCTATGGCTCATAGTACATTGTATTGGTTCATGCATTGGTTTGATGTATGGTCACTAAATTAAGTGACTTGCATTATTGGTATATTTCTTGATTGATTTATTGATCTGAAAGTTCTGAAGAGCAGGGCATGGTCATAGCTTGTGTGAGTCTGTCTACATCATACTGAGGCCTTGACAGCAGTAATGGTGGGGGACAGAAGGAACTGGGGAATGAACAGGACTGGGAGGCACGCCTTGGTTCCTGATTGTAGTCTTCACCAGCCTGGAGTAGCAGAAGGACTATAGATAAAAGAAGATAACTTGTAGTTGTTACAAAAAGTGAGATGTGACCAGCTCCATTTATTGCCTGTGTCAATTTGCTAGGGCAAAATTCACAATAAACTAGTGAGTACTAGCAGTGTGGTTCCAGGGGATTGGCAAATATACCAGAGGTTTCCAATCATCAGCCGAAGGTACTAAATGTACAACCTTTAGGAAAGGAGGCTGGGGCAAGAGATAGGCAGGATGGCAGGCTCTGCTTTGTCCTTCCTTTTCTTGTCCTTCCTTGGCCCACCAATCAACTGACACTGCAAACAGGGTTCTCCTCCCTTGAGGGAGTGGAAATGCAGATTATAACAGAATCCAGTCATGCACTGGGGCAAGGTAAGCAGAGGGTAAGGGAAACCTGTGACTCTATGGACATGTAGGTAGCCAGGATTCACGTCCTAGAGAAGACCAACTTATCCCTGACTAGGTGTGGATAGACTCTGGAGTTAATTTGGAACTGATGATGAAGATAGAAAGTCTTCGTTCTTTTAGCTGAACACAGCTTGATAAAGCTGGGGCTATCCTCCATAGATTCACAAAACACTTTGGCAAAGTATTATTAATTTCAGTTGAAAACATCTCTGATCCTCTACATAGGTCTGCAGCTCTGTGCTCCTGGCAGACAGATTCACATGCATTGTGGAAAAATATTTTTACTTTGTTTTAGCACTTTCTTTTTACAGCCAGCAACACAAGCACTATTTGTATCTGGTGGCAGCTGCATGAAGCCCCGGGGATTGAACACTTATCTACAGACTGTGTCTGAGTGCTGAAAATCAGAAATGTGTGTTTGTGTGAATGGTCACCTTGGCTATAGGTGATGCTTTCCACAGTGTTTTATGTAGATGCCACAGGGAGGATTTACAGAATAATGTAACTGGGAGGACCTCTGAGAAGTCAGTTGGCTTTGCCTCCTATGGAAAGCCAGGACAGAGAAAACAAGAAAAAGAAAAAAAAAATCACCAACCCTGATTTCCTTCCCTATTGCTGACATACAGTGTAATTCCAGTGCTGCCTCCCCATGTTAACAAAATAAATTAGGGTCAGGCTATCAGTTGAATTTTTCTCTGCCCTCCATCATTTGAGCTCTTACAGTATGATACTCAACAGTTTATAAATATTAGACCTAATCTGTATGATATGGATTGAAATTCAGCCTCACAGTTATGATTAGAAATAAAATCAATTTGAGCTGATGAATGCCACTTTGTTATTAAATAAAAATTAAAATCTAAAAATGTGAATGACTTCAACAAATATTTCAGATTCCGTTAAGATGGTTCTCAAATATCAAACAGAAGAACCACCTGAAGAAAGGCTTATATAAAATGATTCCAGACCCCACTCCCAGAATTTTTAATTTATTGGGTTAGGAATGAGGTCAGGAAATGCATACTTTTAACAACTGTTCCCTGGTGATGCTAATGCTGGTACTCTACAAAGCATACCCTGGATAGCAGTGTTAGGAAAAAAAGGACAAGTATTTTGTGAGCAGCTACTATATTCTGTCCTTAGACTATAAACTTCCTGCCAACAGGAATTCTGAGTTTTTCATTTACCACCAGATCGTTCGGTCTTGTGGTTTTAAATACTATTTATATTCCCACAACTCCAGGTCTGTATCTTCATACCAGGAAACAACTTCTAACTCCAGACTCATATACCTACTCAATTCCTCCATACAGATATGCAATCAACATTCCAAACTTAACATGTTGAAACTGAACTTCTGATCATCCCTAAACCTACTCTGCTTTTAGTATTGCCTTCTCAACTAATGGGAAATACATCCCCCCCAGTTGTTCAAATGAAAAACCTTGGAGTCACTGTTGACTCCTTTCTTTCATACCCTTCATCCAATTTGTTAGAGATCCTGCTACCTTTGTCTTTAAGCTCGATCCGGATTCTGGTCACCTCCATTGTTACCACCCCAATTAAAGACTCTATCTAATCTCTCTTGAGTTATAGCCAATTGCCTCCTAAACGATCTCCATGCTTTCACCCCTGCCTCCTATAGTCTATTTTTAACATAATAGCCAGAGAGATTTTATCAAAAATGTAAAGCAGGTGATGTGACTCCTTGGTTCAACATTTCCTGTATCTCTCCATTTCATCTGGAGTAAAAGCCAAAGTACTTATTATAGACTGCAGAACTCTCTAAGAAGTGAATGCTCATTGCCTCTGACTTCATCTCTTGCTGCTCTCCTCCTTGCTTGCTTTGCCACATCCACATGATCTCCTGGCTCTTCCTGCAAAACACTTGGCATATTAGCATGTAGTTCTTTATAATGGCTGTTCACTGCTTGGAACACTAATTCCCCACATATCCATATTGTTTACTCCAAATCTTCTTCAAGTCTTTAAGTCTTTGCTCAAATTTGTCTTTGTTTCTTTCTCTATAAGGTCTATCTTGGCTGTCCTACTTACTGTTGTAATGATCCCACCTCCTACTGATTCCTAGTGTTTCTGAAATCCTGTCTTTTTTCTCCCCGTGCTATTTTTTCCTATAGCATTTATCACCATCTAAAATACTGTGAACTTTAATTATTTATTTTGTTCATTATCTCTCTTCTCCCACTAGAATGTAAGCTTTACAAGTGTAGGAATCGTTGCCCATTTTGTTCACCTAGAACAGTGCCTGCCACATGGTACATGATCCATTAATATTTGTTGAAAAAAATTAATCATTGACACATAGTAAATTATTAATATTTATTGAGTGAGAAAGCATTTATAAATATTACTTCAATAGCAGTCCTTTTATTCCCACTTTACAAATGAGAAAACCAAGATTGACAGACATTAAGTAACACAGTTAAGATCAAACAAGCAAATTTGCCTGACTCTGAAATGCCTTCACTTTGTACTCTCTCACTACCTATTTAATGCATTTGGCACTATATTAGCTATTTAGAGGATACAAAGTGAAAGAGTCATGGACGGTTCTTTCTCTAAGAATTTCATCTGTTGGAAAAAACAGACATACAGTAAGAAAAAAAAACTATCCTTCAAGGAACTTACAGTCTATTAATATAGCAAACATATAGACAAATAAGTCTACTACAAAACAGAATGTGTCCTTATTATAAAAATTTTATTAAGTGTCATAAGAGAGATAGTTAATCTTTCATGGAGTGACAAGAAATTGAATTTGTAGTAGAAGCAAATAGTAATCATTGAAGATGTAAATGGTCCTTGGTTAGCTACTGAACCAACATGTAGCTAATATGTAGGATTTAAAGATAGAGGTGGTAAGGACTAACATTTAAATATGAGCAAAGGAAATAAGCAGGAAACTGCAGCTTAGGTGTGGGGAACATGGTATTTTCTGGAAACACAGTATTGCATCTTTCTTCTGAAGCTAGTGGAAGTTTTTGTTAATGGGAAAGTTGTCCTTTGGAAGAGCTATTCTGCAGGCATGTGTTTGTCTATATAACATTAGTTAAGTGCCTAATAGGCATTTGATGAAGGACTTAAAATAGAGAGATGAAGGATGACTCCATTTCTCAAATTTGTAATCTGATATGGCAGCTAATTAAACAAGCAAATCTAATGAAATATGTACAATGAAAGGAGACACAACATCCATGCCAAAGGACAATAAACTAGTCAGGTTAGGGAAAATACCAGAGAAGATTTCCTAGAGGAACTTACCTTTCGGCTGAAACTTGAGGGGTGAGCAGGCACTACCAGGGCGAATAGGAGGCTGAAGAGTGTTGTAGGCAAGGGAGTGACCAGAAGTGACTGTACATCATAAGGAAAAAGGGGTGTCATTATGGGTTTCAAGCAGGGAAATTGTATGACCAGATTTGCATATTAGAAGCTTTAGCCTTGCTTCAGTGGGCAGAATGGTTTAGATGGGACTAAAATATGGAAGTAAGGAGAGTTGTTCAGAGGCTTTCATAAATAAGCCAGTCAAGTGGGGATGGAAAGTACATGAATGAGATTGTCAAGACTTAGGGATTGGTAGAATATAAGGGATAGGGAAAAGGAAGATTTTAAAGATGACTTGCCTAGGTTTTCTAAATAGTGCAAGCGAGTCATGGCAGAGTCATTACTGAACTATGACTGGATAAGAGTATGCATGTGTGTGGGTGCATACACACATATGTGTGTGTATATATTTGTAATCTTTTAGGGAGTTATTGTAACAGACAAAAGACTTACTGTTGTTAAAAATAGAATGAAAATCAGGCAATCAATCTTTCACAGAATTTATGAAAAATTTAAGAGCATCAAATAATAATCCATGTAGATTTAGATAGTGATGATGGTACAATTTTTATAATTCATTTGCAGTTTTTTAAATTATTATTTGACAGCCTGTCTACATTGTTGAGTAAAAACCTCATTTATCTAATCAATGCTTACATAGGGAGAGTATTTTAAACCATTTTATAAAATCAAAATTTATTTTAAAAACTTTTAAAAATATGTATCCTTATCACATTATCATTTTATATTTCCTATGTAAAGAATAAATGTACTATTCTTAAAAAGTGTTAATTTTTTTTTTTTTTTTTTTTTTTTTTTGCTTTTTGGTATGTGGGTATCAAACCCAGGCTGCAGTGCTGACAGTGCCAGCACTGAAGCCTTAAGTCACTACACCATCAGGGAACTCCCAAAAAGTGTTAATTTTTTAACACCAGTACAATAGGAGTTGCTCCCTGCACCTGAGAATTCTTTCTTTTTTTTAGAAACAATAATTTGGGAATTGTTCAACTGTAAAGGCTTAGAAAGTAAATAGAGACAAGAAAAAGCCACATATGGCTCATAGAGGAAGGATGGATGGAACTTCAACTTAACTTGATTCTTTAGGGACTAACTCTTCTCAAACACTTAGCTGAATTCACATGTAATATTTGTCCTTTGCATCTGTAGAAAAAGCACAATTCTGGATTTGAAAATATTATTCTTTTAAAATGGTAATCTTAAACATTATTTTTGAAAGCAGAAGTACAGAAAATGAGACTTCAAAATTTCTATTCAATGGCTGTTATCAAGACAAGGAATAACCTTTTTAAATGAAGACAGCAAAAAGCAATGACTCATTGCCTATTGGTGATATGGTTAAAGTTTTCTCCAAAATCTTAAAACTTGGAGATAAAATGAAGGTAAACTGAATACTGACTTGATTGTTTTAAATGAGAAATTATCAACATTCTGTCCTGTAAAAGGTGAGTTTAAAAAATTTTTTTCTCCCATAGCACTCCTGAATGCTTAGATCCCATCAAAAAAGGGCATTGTGAATTCTTGTTTAGCCATGATATAGTAAACACATTTTTTACCTTTATTGTCTTTCAAATTCCTTTAAATTAATAATGATGAGGAGGTTTTCAAAGAGATTATACTCACCCTACCACCTCCACAAAATTCCTGGAGGCAAGACCTAGGGATCTGCATTTTTTAAAAAGAAACTTCAGGGAGTACTGAGTCAAAACTTCCAGCAATGGCTGCTTGTGATTCACACCTACTTTATAACAAAAGATTTCGAAGAAAAGACACAAATGTCATGTGATGTATATTCAAAAGGAAGTCAGTAGCCAAGGCCAGTTGTATTTAAGTGTTAATGTAGAAGCAAGCATAATTGAGACTGTACAAATGAAGTGATTGCTATCTTTGTAAAGTGAAAATAAAACAGAGAGCTGTTTGAATGTTGAAAAAGAAAAAAAAAAAGACAAGGAATAACAAGTGCTGGAGAGGATGTGGAGAAAAAGGAACTCTGGAACACTGCTGGTGGGAGTGCAAACTGGTACAACCACTGTGGAAGGCAGTGTGGAGGGTCCTCAGAAAATTGGGAATGGAGCTACCATTTGACCCAGCAATCCCCCTTCTGGGGATCTACCCCCAAAATGTAAAAACCTTAGTCCGCAAAGACTTATGTACCCCAATGTTCATCGCAGCGCTGTTCACAGTGGCCAAAACATGGAAACAACCAAAGTGCCCTGTGACAGATGACTGGATAAAGACGCTGTGGGACATATACACAATGGAATATTCCTCAGCTGTAAGAAAAGATGAAATACAAAATGGATGGACCTGGAGATCATCATGGTAAGCAAAATAACCCAGACAGAAAAAACCAGGAACCATATGACTTCACTCATATGCGGAATGTAAAACATAAAGCAACAAAGGAAAAAAAAACTTAAGGACATGGTCAGTAGTTTAGTGGTTACCTGAGGGAAGGAGGGAGGGGGTGGAAGAGAAGGAAGGGGGAGCTAAATATGTGATGGAAATAGAACTGACACCGGGTGGTGAACACATAATACAACACATAGATGATGCACTATAGAATTGTGTACCTGGAACCTATGTTAACTCTTGTTGACCAATGTCACCCCAATAAGTCTAACAATAAAAAATTCTATTCAGAGGGGTAATCAATGAAATGGCGAGCCTCACTGAAGTAAGAAAGATGGGCTCAGAGGCTATCTCTGCACACTGTGATGGGGATTGGGATGGCAGGAAAAGGTCCAGTTTATAGGAAAATTAGCTTCATCAACTGATTGGACTAGGTAGAATCCTTCTCCCTTCTATGGTTTTGAGTAAACAGGTAGGCTCTATTGTTCATGTAATTCTCAGGAGTGTGGTCTGCTTTTATTATGTACATACTGCTCTCTTTTTAGAAAATATGTAAAGTTCCAGCACCCTAGCTAGGCAGTGTTCCAGTGCTGGGGATATGAGATACAGATTCTGATCTTAAGCTTATAGCCTGGCAACAGTGGCATTCTCTTTAATGCCATTCCTAGTGATTGAGCATTTAGAAAGTTGACCTGCTTATGGGAGGTATTCAATAAATCAATAAAATAAATAATAAATGTAAATTACTTATAATCCATACTGGCTGAATTTACTTTTCTGATTCCCTATAAACACCCCCAGCACTTGAGCTATCCATTTTTCATGCAATAGGGAATACTTTAGGTAAGAACCTTTTATAATTATTGCAGAGCCTTAAATTTGCCAAAATAGATTTTTTCCTGTAACTATTGCTACTATTTGACTGAATTTCTTATCTCCAAATTATTACTTGGGAAATTATTAGATAGAAAATAGCACATTTCTGACCAAACTAAACTGAAAATTCAGAAATTGGATGCACACACAGCTGAATGGAAGACAATTTTCTCATTTAGCCACAGATGGAGGAAGATGATCAGCAAGTGTATGGTGGCTTGAAGGACCTTCTGTTTATCTATTCTTTAGCTCCCCAAATGTACCATCTTCTTAGGGTTTCTAATGCTATTTGTTTTTCAAAATCTGTTCTCAAGAAAGCATCTATAATTTTGTAGAAAAAATTTTAAAATGTATCATTCTCTGTGGCTCTTAGTTTTGAAACTTAATTCTCATTGGGAAAAAGTACAGGGTCCAGCAGAAGTAATGCCAGTTGGTGGGGTACACGAACGTCTTGCCCAAGATGGACAGCGATTTGAAGATTTCATCTAAAATGTCATATAGTGTGCTTGAGTATGATATTGTTAAGTTACAGAATTACACGCTTATGATTTTTGTAATAAAAGATTTGGTATAGATGACCAGTTCATAAAAAGGGGCATTATTTGCGTTAGACCCTATACTTTGTTACTTGGTAAAGGTGTTATATATTTTAGGGTTCATGTGGGAAGCATGAGAGGAAAAGCAGGAGATCCTCCTTAACATCCCTGTAATCAGACCACACAAACGCTGACTTTGGTGACCATGTGAATGGGTTGCTCTGAGAAAACATTCATAGTTACTTTACTAATTTCTTCAGCAATTAAATACTTATAAAATTCTTGGAGCTTATGAGAAAAGATGGTGTTATAAAGTGATAGAAATTATGATTCATAACTGAAAGGTATATAGTTGGCAAATGGAAACAACAAAGTCAGTAGATGAGAAAAACGAGTAGAGTAGACTCAGAAAAACACAGACACTACCAGGAAGAATGGCTTGCAAGGACTGAGATCAGGACCAATACCTGACTTTACACTTTTGGAAAAGCACATGGAAAGGTATTTTAAAACTCTAAATGGAATGGAAGTGAGAAGTTAGGAACCAAAGAGACATTAAGCCCATATACTCTGTTTTTACTTATGTTGCCTTTCACACTCATAACTCCAACTCTACTTCTCCTCCTTATGACCATGTCTCTTCTTCATAACATCCTTTCAATTTTGGCTTATCTGCAAACTACTTAATCTGTTCTTCATTTCTAGAATACAGATTCCATGATAGTAAGATTGGCTCATCTCATCTGTTCACAGTGGCTTTGGTATATTCACTAATATGTCGAGTGCCTATACTCTGATCTAATTCATCATCCGTCAATGACTGTCCAAGCCTGGGGCCATGGGTAAAGCTGTTTTCTTTAGAAGGGTTTTGAGACACAGTACACATGAGGACTAAAAAACAGAACAACCATGAGTTATTAGAATAGAAACAAAGCTAACTTCTTTGAGTATTTGCCAAATGCTTCATACTGTTGTATGTAATTTAAATTTATCTAACTTTAATAACAATCCTCTCAATTAGGTAGCATCATTACATTCACCTCATATATGAAAGAACTGAGGCATGGAGATATTCAGTAACTTGCCTAAGTTGATTCAGACAGCAAGGGGTGGAGCTGAGATTTAAACTAAGGTGGTCTTGCTCCCCAAACTATGCACACAATTATGTTCTACTGTCTAGGTTTAAATTCTATTTTCTCATTTACAATTAGGTGTATGCTTCTAAGAAAGTGATACAGCTTCTTTTTTTATTGTTAAATTTATTGGTGTGACATTGGTGAGCAAAATATACATAGGTTCCAGGCGTACAGTTCTACAGTGCATCGTCTATGTGTTACATTATGTGTTCTCACCCAGTGTCAGCTCTTTCCATCACCATGTATTTGACTCTTCCTCCCTCCCCTCCTATGCCTTCCTCCCTTACCCTCAGGTAACCATTAAACCATTGAGCATATCCATGAGTTTTTGTTTCTTTGTTGTTTTTCAGTTTTGTATTCCACATAAGAGTGAAGTCTTATGGTTCTTGTTTTTTTCTGTCTGGCTTCCTTTGCTTAGCTTGATGATCTCCAGGTCCATCCATTTTTTTCCAAATGGCAATATTTCATCTTTTCTTATAGCTGAGTAATATTCCAGTGTGTATATGTACCACAGCTTCTTTATCCAGTTATCATTTGAAGGGCACTTTGGTTGTTTCCACGACTTGGACATCATGAACAGCGCTGTGATGAACATTGGGGTACATAAGTCTTTGCAGACAAAGATGTTTACATTTTGAGAGTAGGTACCCAGAAGGTGGATTGCCAGGTCATATGGCAACTCCATTCCCAGTTTTCTGAGGAACTTCCACATTGTCTTCTATAGCAGTTGATACAACTTTTTTAAACTCTAGTTTTTCCATTCATGTAATGATTTAAAATAACATTATCGGTAACAGTAAGAATAATAAAATCAGTTTTCTTGAGTAGTAAATTTTTTAATAACTCCTTAAAATTTTTGTATGTTCTTGGCCCTCAAGTTGCCATTGCAAAATAGCTGTGGTAATCTTTTACACTTTAACATGACAATCTTTTAGGGATTTTTTTCTTAAGGCTGATCAGATTACTGCTGTATCATCCAAGAAATGATAACATTATTGAAAAATGGCAAATGTCCAGGCTCTACATCTCTTTTTGTCTTTTTTTACCTCCCACCTGTGATTATTTGTGGGATAGATAAATTTGTAACATGATTTAAAAGCTCCAGATGAAAGGGGTTATAGGCAATTTAATAATAGTATGTTCTGTTGCATTGTTTTTGTGTTGAGCTGTTCAATGACAAATTGCACAATGCAAAGCTTTTTTAGCTTACTAATTATCTTTTTAGTTATCTCTCTATTTATGATACCCAGATTGACATAGCATACATCTAATTAAAGGCTCTAAAAAATCATTTCTTAAAATGTCCTCTTCTATTAATCTTTCTTTTAACACAGTTAGGCAGAATAAGTAAGAATACCAATGTATTTAAAAGAGAATAATTTAGAATGGAAGAAGTTTTTTTCCAAGTTTCCCTGTTGAAGTAGCAAGCATATTAAATGTCAAAACAATATTAGTCCCAAGAACATATTAATTTGCTATGGGATATTTAGAACTCCATGGTAACAATTATTTGCAGAATTCACAAGATATACTTTTGGAATTAAAAGATGCTTATCTCATTTTAGGAAAAATAACATGCACAGATGAAGGAGAAAAGGGAAGATTTAAACCAGACTGTTTTTTCAAGAATTGACTTTATCCATAATTAATCCTTTCCTATGGATATATAGGGTCTAGCACAAATAATGCCTTCTTTTAATGATCCAGTAATCTATACCAAATATTTTATTACAAAATCATAAGCATGTAATTCTGTAACATAATAATATCATACTCAAACACAATTTAGGTGACATTTTAGGTGAAATGTTCAAATTGCTATCCATCTTGTGTGAGACATTCACTCACAGGGTTTGCATTACTTCTGCAGGACCCTGTATTTATGTTCTTTCATTTCCCCTTCTTATATTCCTCATCTCCTTTCACACAGAAAGAGTAAGCTTGTGCTTGCAGTCTGCTGGGGGATTGTGTATAGTTATGAGGTTGGGAAGATATTACATTTCACTTCATAAAGTTGACTATGTCCTCAGAGTACACATAAAAATAAAATTTGCTTTATTTGTTCACTCTTGGAGTAAGATCCTAAGGTAAACTACTTGTCTTCATATTAATTAGCTTGATGACAATATTGTCCTATTGTTCATAATGTTCTTATGGGTTTACCTCTGGGGCAACAACTTGTATTCATAAGCACAGAGACAAGTGTCAGGGTTAGTCACCTATAGTACAAAATCAGACCGTCAGCTATCACCCAGAAATCATGGCAGAAATTGTTATTGCAACATAAATAAAAATGGTCCTTTGGAGTAGGGAGGGTTTGGAAAATGTGAAATGAATATTATCATCAGTTTTTCCTGGTCATAAAAGAAATCAAAGCACAAATACAGAAAAATCATTTGACGAAATCAATACCTTTTTATAATGAAAAATAAAAATACTCAACAAACTAGAATAGATGGGAAATTCTCAATATAGTAAAGGGCACCTACAAAAAATCCACAACTAACATTATACTTAGTGGTGAAAGAATGGATGCTTTCCCTTTAATATCAGGAAAAAACAGAAGCTTATCTATTCTCATCAATACCATTCAACATTGCACTGGTGATTCTAACCAGGGAAATTAGTTAAGAAACTGAAATAAAATCACTCACATTGGAAAGAAAGCAGTAAAACTACCTCTATTTGCAGATGACATGATCTTATATGTAGAAAATTCTAATAAATTTAATTTAAAAAGCTCTTAGAACTTGTAAATACATTCAGCACAAATACAGTCTATAAGATCAATATGCAAAATCAGTTGTATTTCTGTACACTAGGAATATATAATCAAAAAATGAAATTAACTATGCTGTACACCTGAAATTAATGTAAAATAATATTTTATGTCAATTGTAATTGAAAATTTTAAAAAGGGAGGAAAAAGTAAAGGGGAAGAAGAGGTAAAATTTCCAGGTATATAAGAAATACATCATGGGGACATAATGTACAGCACAGGAAATATAGTAAATAATATTGTGATTGTATGGTATGATGTCATATGGTTGCTCAATTTATCATGATGATCACTTGTTTAGGTATATAAATGTTGAATAACTATGGTTTACATCTGAAACTAATATAATATTTCATGTTAACTATATTTTAATAATGTCTTCAAA
>PVJL010016323.1:0-21343 GCA_004026885.1 Lyroderma lyra
GCCGGTGGGGGCCCCCGGGGCCGTGATGCTGCCGGCCGGTGGGGGCCCCCGGGGCCGTGATGCTGCCGGCCGGTGGGGGCCCCCGGGGCCGTGATGCTGCCGGCCGGTGGGGGCCCCCGGGGCCGTGATGCTGCCGGCCGGTGGGGGCCCCCGGGGCCGTGATGCTGCCGGCCGGTGGGGGCCCTGTCCGCGCAGGGTGCCTACCACGTGCGTCTTGCTTCTGACGTGAGCCTGGAACTCCACCAGCTGGAGGCTCTGCGGTGACTAAGGGCTCTGTGCGATGAGAAGGCTCCTCTAGCAGCTGCTTGGTGGCCGGCTGTCACTTTGGTTTCCCTCCTCGCTCGGTGTTGAGTGTGGAGTCGCAGGCCCCCCAGGATTGAGCCGTTGGAGCGCTGAGGCCTGCCGTCTCCACATGTGGCCTCACGTGGGATCGGGCCCTTGCCGGTGAAATTAGTAAAGACGAGGTTTTCCTGGAGTCGGGTGGCCCTTATCCAGTGTGACTGGGTCCTTATAGAAGGGCACATTCGGACACAGGCCCAGAGCGAAGGCAGCTGCGCGTGGACAGCGATCGAGGTTGGAGTGATGCTGCCGTGAGCCGAAGGAGGCCGGGCGACGCGCGGAAGGGCCTTCTGGAGTCGTCAGAAGGAGCACGGCCTGGCCTGCACTGAGGTCACTTCTGGCCTGACAGCTGGGAGAGACGTCCCTGTCCTTGTCAGCCCCCTGCCTGACTCCCCCGTGTGTGGTGCTTTGTCACGGCAGCGCTGCAGGACACCAGCACACGAGTGAGCACGGAGGTCCCCGCAGTCTGGTGTTGGAGGCCCCCCGGGCTGGCTTACCTGGCCCGGCAGGTCGATCCTGGTGCGTCTACATCAGTGGACGTGAGTCCAGTCCGGGCCAGCCCAGGGCAGCCTGTTCCCTTGGAACGAAATGGGGTCAGGGAGGCATGCGGCCTGGTTTTGGCCAGTGACTCCCAGGGATCATCTGGGAAGTGTCGGGGGAGGACTTCCACGTTCTTATTTGGAGACGCTGCATTCCGACCCTACCTGGAGGTGACCCCTGGATCCGACGCCACGTGGGCGCGGTCCTAAGGACAGAGCTAGTACACGGACGATGGTAGCATCTAGACATCCAGGAAGATGGCGCCTGAGCCCCGGGCACAGAACCTACAACCCCGGCTGCCCACGCGCAGTCACGTGAGAGGCCCCGTCCCGGCCGATGTGTCACTCGTGTTTGCTCCTGGGGACATCCGAACTGAACAAGGAAGGAGACAGCGCCGTCAGCAAGTCAAGGGACTGGATTCCACTTAATGCAGCCGTGCTGCTCCCGCTGTGTGGGGTGGACGAGTTTTGTTTCTGTTGAGCAACTTGAGGGATTCGGGCTGGGGTTGGACGGGTCTGTGGGGGAAGGACCTTGCAGGGCCAAGGGCAGCGCGCACGCTGCTGTCTGCGTCCCGGCACGGAGGACGTGGACTCAATTTACCCCGATTCCTCTCAGACACGGAGTGGCCGCGTCTGAAGCCGGTGTCCTGTGAAATGGTTCGCATTCGACAGGACAATACCACGCCCCCCCGGGGGGTTCGCAGCCAGCTCCTAGATGCGGGGGGCTGCTTTGCCCTCTCTGACTTCCCTCATCATTGCTGTCACCTCCCTGATATTCACGCCATTCATCCGGAAAAGGAGGCAGAAGACGCCGGGTAGGGTAGTGCAGGTACGTGCCGACGTCGTCCCCACGGGCCACTAGACCAGTTTTACTGGCAGCTCCGCCCAAAACTAGCTCACGAGTCATCTGATCTGCCGTGGCCCCCAAGGACAGGTACCTGGAAACAAGGTAACAGACAGAGGAGGCTCAGAGAGTCCCCCCACTTCTCTCTGGGAGATCCCCGGGTCTGTCCCTCTGCAGAGACAGTCTGTCCTGCTCATGTCAGGACGCGTGCAAACACGGCCCAGAGAAGAGCTGCTGACAGCGTTTGCACAGCGGGGACAGGTCGTGAGGGGACGCCCACGACCACCAGGCCAGTGACCCGCCACCTGCCCTCTGCAGTTCCAGCCACGGCCACCGCCGAAAGACAGAGACAAGTCGGGTGGTGCACCTCTGGATACACTCCTTCCCCCCATTCGTGTCAATGCCATACTCTTCACCGGTCGACTCCGGCACCTCTAGCTCGGCGTCCGTGACAGCACGAGCCACTCCTCACCATGATTCTGTCTGTCATTACCCAGCCATCAGGGCTGTGTCTCTGGAGCATTCTGACTCACACCGACTCTGGTGCTCGTGGCCCGACAGCCCAGGAAGGGCCGTGTCCCCACACCCCGCCCGCCAGCAGCTCTCACAACCTAACCCGTGCGTCCAGCACACTGGGGAACGCGACTCGGACCTGCAAAGGGTGTCCCCGCAGAGGCTCAGCCCGCTGAAGTCTGATGTGGGAGCACCCAGCTCTGAAAACCCAGGAGGTATGCTCTATGTGCAAGTGAGCGTCCTAACTCGAGTCAGGAACCCGACAGACTCGTCCAGGCGGTCCGAAGCGTTACCGGACTCGTGGCAGCCTTCGTGCCCCACCAGAGCACAGGCCTGTGGTTCTGTAGCCAGTGATCCCGGACTTAGCAGCTTAGAACACCACGTGTGCCCTCCCCCAGGGTCAGGCGTCTGGCTCAGCCAGGGTCTCTGTCCAGGCTGCCAGCAAGGTGTCAGCTGTGACTGAGGGTTCATCCGAGGCCCAGCCAGGGACGGCTCTGCTCCAGGCTCAGGCAGTGGGTGTCAGGCTTCTGTTCCTTATGCGCTGCTGGATCCGTGTTGGCCAGAGGCCACCTTCTGTCCCCTGCAGTGAGGATGTCTCTGCATGGCTGCTCACTCCACCAAACGTGCAAGTGGAAAGGGTGAGGGGGAGTCACAGGGTGGAAGCTAGACGTTCACGTGACCTAATCATGGAAGTGACATCCGTCGTCACGTGATCTGTACTCTGCTCACACTCAAGGCAAAGTGGTTTCCCGTGGGCATGGTGGCCCAGGGCAGGCTCACTGGGGCAGTCATAGAACCTGCCCACCACAAGGCACAAGCTTCCCAGGGGCTGCCAGCTCCCCCAAAAGTAGCGGAAAGGGCAGAGCAATAGATGCCTAGTCCCTCCTTCCAAACTCAGTATTAAACGTGCATCACTCCTCTGCCTTCCGTTGAAATGAGACTGACCCCATGTGGCAGGACACATCAGGAGTGGGGGGCCGCCCCCCCAAAGTCAGTGCATATTGGTAAAGCTCCCGCAGTCTGCGTGTCCTCCTTGCTTACAGGGACTCACGCATGTTTCTGTGACTAGAAGCATCTGAACTTACTCTTGAGTGACCCGCCCTGTGTTCGGATCCACATACTGTTGACAGTTTTCTGTCACTCAGTTCTGCCTCGTGCCCTTTCGTGGTCTGTGCCCTCCGCCATACGACTAACCCTGTGTCTGTTTAGCCCTGTCCTTGGTGGCCAGTTTTGGCTTCTGGTCCCTTGTAAGCTCCAAGCTGCATCAGCAGCGTAGCTTCTCGTGCCAGGAATATTTTATCAACGCCAGAAGAGGGAACCGCCATGTGCTCCCGGGGAAGGTAGTGGCACCCCAGGAATCTGCAGAAAACCCTGCACTGCCTTTGCAGGAGGTGACAGGATGGAGCCTGAGCCAATGGTCAGGGGTCTCAGGGGTCCCCAGAGCTGGCCTGAGATGCAGGGAAGGGTGCCAGGCAGGAGGGCATCTCGGAGACTCAGGGGCAGCCAGTATGCTCCGCACCCACCCCACCCCCCATCTGCCATTCAGGTCCGGGATGCGCCAGCTACCCCGTTATTGAAGCAGCCGCCGTGCACGTAGCACGTCGCTAATCTTTCGCACGTCGTCCCTAGCAGGAGGTGGGGATGTCAGCCGGCCCCAGCGTAGCGCGGCGGCCGTCACCAAGCCGTGGCCGGGTCGGCAGCGCCGCCCTAATGTGCGCACTGCCCTTGCACTGATGAGCAGCAGCGATAAGAGGAGCCCACCCGAGGGGTGTGAGATGCCCGCGTGTTTCGCTGCACTGGCAGGCCATCGTCACGCATGTTCACTGTGGGGTTTTACAGTTATAAAACAGGCCACAGACCATGCACTGAGCTGACCCCTCCAATGTGTACCCCCAGCTCTCTGCGGAGCACCACACACCTGCGCTCCCTCTACGTCCTTCATTCCTGCCCCCACACGTCCCTAGTGCCGTGGTCAGCCTCCTTCCCCCACGTTCCTAATTCACACCCCTCACAGGTCCTTAAAACACCCAAGCGCCTCACCGTCATAGGGATTGGCCACAGGAGGCATGTTGGGGTTCCCAGCTGCTGCATGGGTTAAGTTCACACGGGGCACGTGAATGCCCAGCCTGTCCTAGGATTCTGCCTGCCTGACCCCTGGGATTGCAGGACTCAGCCAAGGTCACGTGCACGCTCAGGTTCATATCAAAGGTCGTGAAGTCAAGGTCACAGTGAGCAGAATCTGCAAAAACAGCACAAGGTGAGGGATGCTGGGGCTTAAAGGTCAACAAGGAGACCCTCAGTTCCACCAGGCCTGAGACCTGTGTCAGGTTAAAGATGGCCCCAAGGCCACATAGAGGTGACCGACTGTCCCAATGTGCCTTGGACTCCTGGTTTGAGCACTACAAATCCAGAGGCCGGGGGCTCCAAGCACAGTACGAAGTTAAGGCACTGAGATTTAAACCTTCGTCTGCCAGGCTACACACCATCGGCTTCTACCTGTCCTTCCGTAATAGTTCTGCTTCTTAGAGTCTCAGTCACTGTTCCTGCTTTTCCTCTATGTTAGCTTTTGCTACCCTAAGTCCTGAGCAGGACACACCCACCTGAACTTTTCATCAACTCGTGGCTCTTGCATCACGACAATGCACCAGCTCTCACAGCACTGCCTGTGAGGGAGTGTGTAGCCAGCACACACATAACTGTATTGGAACACCCTCCCTGCTCACCTGGTCTGGCCCCCAGTGACTTTTTTCTTTACCCGAAGATAAAGGAAATATTGAAAGGAAGACATTTTTATGACATTCAGGACATCAAGTATCATATGACAACAGCTCTGATGGCCACTCCAGAAAGAGTTCCCAAACTGCTCTGAAGGGTGGACTAGGCGCTGGCGTTGGTGCACAGCTTCCCAAGGGGAGTCCTTCGAAGGTGACCGCAGTGACACTCAGCGGTGAGGCATGCAGCACTTTTTCTAGGACGAGTTCGTGACCTTGTCAGACCTTGTATGCGGCACTGTTACTGGAATGAGCTCATGAACTTAATCGTCAGACCTCGTGTTGTGCAACAAAGCATGTGAATGTAAAATGACCGAGTCTGTTCACAACCCTCATTGATTCCACTTCTCCGGGGCCCCAGCATAAGGTCGTGAAAGTGTGTTAGCCATGTCAGGGGGTGCTGCTCAGACCAGGGCCATCACACTCCGTCCGGGTACCTGACAGTTGCCAGGCAAGTGCCAGGGGTGGGTGGTGGTCTCCTTTGCACACAGGTGTCAAAGGGCCCACACGACCCCCTCCAGCTTCTGAAAAATTGTGGCCGCGGATCCATTCTTGGAAGGTTCAGACCAGGAAAGTGTCAGGCTGTAGGAAGGCAGTGGTGACAAGAGGCCCACGGCCCTAAATCACTGAGATCGGCGTGGGCACCTGAGGTCCAAGGAACACAAAAACACGGGAAAGGAGACACTGCGACTTCCTGAGGCATCCCCAAGGTGAGAGTTTATAAACTTACGGCACTTTATTCTCATAAAAAATTGTTTTTACAGATCATGAGGATTGTGTAAGCAGCCTCATTGCGCGTGGAGTCCCCGGGAGGCCAGGTCTCGGGAAGGTGACGGGATTTTCCCAAAGTCACTCAGCCAGCAAGAGGCAGCTTCCGGCCCAGGCTTGATGACGGCAATTCCATGGCAACCACCCTATCAGTCCTCAGAGTCGGCTGGTTCCTAGAGAAGAAATCTGGATCGTCCGGTCCTCCCTCGGGCTAGTTCCTAGGACTTGTTACTGAACAAAAGTGCAGTTGGAGGTCGCAGCTCCCCACCCACCATGCTTCACTCTCCCATGGCTCCTTGGGCCATCTCCTCCCATCACTTTCGAGTGTGACCACAGTGAGGCGCTGTGACCTCCCTCGTCGGCCCCGTTCACAACCTGGAATACATCCGATAGACCGGATTCTTCCATGGCAGGGCAGGAGATCCCGCGGGTCCCATCCATACCCAGACCCGTCCCCACCGGGCTGGGCGTTTCGTTCCTTCAGCCAAAGGCTACGGAAACCTCGGTTCTTACTCCACGGGTTTGTCCCACGGACATAGCAGCCCCCAGAGCCGGCAGCCCGGTGGAAATGTACTCGTGGAGTGACAAAGCACCCACGGAGACACATCGGACCAGGGAAAGGCCCGGAAGCCACGGGCTAAGGCGACCCTGTAACGTGGTGACGAGGTGCCGGAAGCTCCGCTGCTGTCCGGGGGCGGGGGGCACGTGGACAGACTTGGTCCTCAGTGTGGTTGGGGTCCCCACTCTGAGCCGAGCCCCGGGCTCAGGAAGCTGTTTCAGGAACTTGCAGGACACGTGGGCAGCCGGGCTCAGGATTTAGAATGCTGCTGTCACCTGTACCGTCGGGTAGGAGGAGGCGAGTCGTGTCTCATTTAGGGGTGCGGACGAAGTCACGTGCATGGAGGGGCGTTATTCCCAGCCACACTGTGCGTCGTCACGTGGGCCTTTGGCAAATGTTACTTCAGCCAAACAGCCTTGCTTTTGAGTAATGGAACAATGACCCATGTGATAGCCCTTCTCCTGAGCCCCGCGATGACAGCGCGTCCGTTCCTCATCTCTAACGGGGGCGAGCTCTTTGCGTAGTGGTGATGGCCTCTGGTGCGGAGTGGACGGGTCTGATTTTCTTTTTCTGAAAAGACACGCAAGCCTGATGCATCACCATTAACTCGGTTGCTTGTCAGTAAGCGTGAGGTAGGATTGGCTTGTCCATGAATCCATTCAAGGAAGTGACAAACGAGGTGGCTCTAAGCAGGGACAAGAAGGTGAGACATGCATGGAAGGCGGGCTTTGACCCTCATGGATGGGGCACCTCTTTCTTCCCTCCCAGGGGACTCAAGTCTGTTCCCCTCCTCGCTGACTGAGCTTTCTTGCTAAGAAGGTCAAGGTCACTGAAGAGACCAGAAAGGGCTGGACACAGACCTAAGGAGCAGCTCTCTTAGTCTTAGTTATTGGTGCGTATGTGACATTCTCCAGATTAAATGTGAGAAAATAGGTGACTCCATAGTTTTGCAGACCTGGCACTTTCTCTGTCGTGGTTTTCTACTTTGTAAATAAAACGCACGTCCTTGTGGGGGCTGGTACGGGACATGGCTGTGGAGCATGAGGCGAAGAGGCCACCCACTGTTGGGGTTCCATCCGCCTGCCTTCTGTGGCCGCCATCGGCCCCCAACCATTCCCTGCTGCCTCAGTGGTCAGCGGCGGCCAGCTCCGCCGTCCTTGGTCACCGTCACCCCGGTGGAATACGGGAGTGGGCGCTCTGCTGACGCCGGTCCCTGCGGACGTCTGTAGTAGGTTGTCCGGCTGCAGCGGCACGTGGATCATGCCCAGCGCTACGGCGTTTCTGACGCGGCTGGTGCCACCGAGGTGCTCCTTTGCCCGCTTTGTCACCGCCGTGGACTTAGGACAGCTCGTCGTGGTGTCTCTGATGTGCGTCTAAAGGTGCGGGGCCGGAAGGAGCCTGAGAGTATGGCGGACGGAGCCTCCTGCGTGGGCCAGGAGGAGAACCGAGTTCGGGCTGGACCAGCACTTGGGGTCCCTGAGCCGCCCCCAGCCCTGGGCCTTCCCAGGCGCACATCTCACTTGCCCGGTGCCTTAGGAGAAGCGGACCAGTGGCTCAGGGAGCGTCGTGCGTAGGTCAGACGCGTACACACCCACGTCGTTGCCAGCTGGGGGTCTTGAATGCTCCAGGGAGAAACGACAGGGACCACGAGGCTGCGGAAACATGAGAGACGGGGAGACGGGGCTGGACGACGGGCATGGCAGAGCGGCGCGGACCGGGACGGGGAGGCCGGAGGCAGGGCGGCCAGGCCGCGGTAGCCAGGAGGCAGGGCGGCCAGAGGCGTTTCCATCCAGATTCTTCGTAGGAGTTCAGCAACAGCCACATCTTGTCATTGTTTTAAATGTTATTTTGGTTTTCAAAGTGACATTTTTAAAATATGACATTTTTAAATTATATATTTTAAATACTATAGCTGTTTTTTTAAAATTACTGTTTATTAAATTTATAAATGCAACAACCCTATATCTTCCTTTAACTTTTAGTTCAACTCACAGATTTTATAATTCTCTATCAAATGTGAACAAGTCCTTTTAGGGTTTTTTTTAAATTAATATTTAATCCCATCTGTAAATTTAATTTATTTTTCATCCCAGCAGATTAAACTATATTTATAAATTAAATATACTTGATTTTGTTTTTGAAGTACTCCACTTACTAAGTCAGTATTCAAGAGAGAAATTTGTTTGAGCCCAAAGAAATACCCATAACCCCCCGAACTGTGAGGAATCACCCTCCGCGAGTAAGCAAGACCACGTGTCACATTCACATCCGAGCTTTGGCCCCAAGCGCCTGTGCTCCTCACCCGCGTTCTTGACTTTGGGAGTAGCCCCCACTTAGAGGGCACCTGGCTTTGTAGCGTGGCCTGCCACGTGCTGACGTCATCCGTCTCCGTCTCTGTGACCGTACAGCGGGGACAGTAAGAGAACCCGACGTGGGGCCGGCACGCGGGTGCTGAAGGACGGACCTGTAAGCGCTGAGAGCGTGAGTCCCGCCTGCGTGCCAGCGCCCAGCGCCCAGCGCCCGCACGAATGGGTGAGTTTGCACTGGCGGCGGCGTCTAAGTTAGAGCACGTGGACGCGGGGGTGGCGCTGGCGTGTCTGGGGGCTGAGGCCGCGCCCGGCTCCGGGGAGGTGTTGGGGGGAAGTGGGCGTATCCCCGACCTCTGCTTCCTGCTCCCACACTGTCACCGAGCCTGAGGCGCCGGATGCAGGCACGCTCGTTGTCTCTGTGTCCTCTCTGTGGTCCCCGTGGGGGTTAGGTGGACCCCAGGGGCGACAGGGGAGGAATGGGAGTGGAAGAAGCAGTTTGTCCCCTGGGCTGTAGAGACTTTTATCACCAAGGTCCGCACTGTCCGTGCCGACGGAGGGGCCGCTGAGGCGGGGGGCTCTGCAGGGCCTGTCTCCGGCCACCACCACAGGGATGGGCGGGTGGCGCCCTAACGCCTCTTGCGTCCCTTAAATGGCAGGCATTTTGAACACACGCAGAGGAGGGCCCCGGGAAGGGGGTGGGAGGGGACATGACAGTCTGCGGAGTGTTGAGAGTGGCAGGGAGAGCGGCGGGGACAGTGTGAGAGGCTGCCCCCAGGGACCGGGAGCGGGGAGGCCGGGATGGAGACGGGCCTCCAAACACAAGGCACACCGTCGGGCTGGATCCCAGGGGCCAGCAAACGAAGGTGAAGGTCAAGCAGCCGGGGCAGGTTTGTCAGACAGAAACACAGGCAGTCACAGGAGAGAAAGCGCTGACGCACACCGTGCGCCTTACGTTCGCCGTGGGCATTGACCGGGAGCCCGCCACAGTTACCTCTGGGACTGGGTACTCGGGTGACTCACCACTGAGTCTCAGACAAGGAACATGGACTTCCTGTCCCTTTGAAAGAGGTGGCCTTGTTCGTTTGGCAAACCTCTGGGGGGTGAGTGTGTCTAGTTCTTGAGACAGCTGTCCTTGTTAGCATCACGTGAGGCGATACAAAATCTCAGATGCTCATTCTAGAAACTACTAAAGTCAGTTTTTAAACTTCGCGGCCCATGACTGTATCAGAACTTCTAATAGAATTGGGCATGACGTCGGGTCCCGCGCTGGGCCTGCGTAAGCAGCAGCGTTTGCTTTCAGAATTCAATTGCCGCTCAGCCGCGTGGTGGGTGACCTGGGTGCGCACAGGGGAAGGCTGGTGTCCCGAGGCGTCCCTTCCTTCCTAACGTCACGGCCTCCATCGGGACACCTCACATTTCTGATGAAGTAGTGTTGTGAAAGGTAAACACGTAGCAAAACAACCTCATCGTTTGCCTAGAGGAGCCCATCTGTTTTCTTCTGTCTCGTTAACATTGTCCTTGAACCTAAGCCCGAGCTGCCAGGACGTTGCAGTAGGTCTCTAGGCGTATTCTCCTGTAACTTCCCCAGGTCTTGTTTGAAAGAGGGTTGGCTGAACGGTGCGTCGGCCGTGAGGACAGGAAGATAATCCATGTCAGCAGCAGGTGTGGGGCTGTGTCTGTGTAGCCATTATCACGTGTCCTCCTGCTAAATCCGAATTCCCGGCCTGTCCCAGGACCTATCCTCATGGCCCGTCCCAGGCCTCAGTCTTGCCTCTTCCTGACCCATCCACATGCTGGGACCACCCGCACTGGCTCTCAGGAGCCACAGGGTGACCATCCCCATGCCTCTGAGTGCACAGATCCCCTCCAAACTGAACTGGAGAGAACCACGCCACAGCCTTCCCTCACGGGGCTCTCTGTGACACTCTCCAGCACGCTTTCCTGCGCCTGCGCGTTTGAGACGTGCCTGAGTATTCCCCCTACAGGTGTTAGGGGACATCCACGGTACCAACCCTCGCCCATAAAGGCACGGGCCGGGGAAATCACAAAGGACATGTTTGGCACATAACCCTAGCCGATCACTTCTCACGGCTGGCCTTCCACTGAGTGCTGTAGAGACGGTGTCACCGCGCTACACTGTGCACGTGCCAGCAGGGACGGGTGCGAGACGAGGGCTGCTCACGTCCCAGCGTGCCTGCTCGGGTCCCCGGGGAGAGACAGGTACACATGCAGCTTCACAAGCCTCTGCAGTCTCAACACCCCGAGTGCCACTCAGTCGTCAGATACCTCCTGATGATCGGTGCTGTCCTCCAACCGCCCTCAACAGAGGACACCGAGAGATGCCACCCGCAGTTGCATTGACAGTGTCCCCGCAAACAGGCCAAGCCCAGGCCTACGGATTTCCCACCTGGACCGGAGGCTCCTGCGCCCACAGCACAAAGCAAGAAGAGCGCTGACGTCCGTGCACGTGTGTGCCGGCGTGCGCTCGTGAGCTGGGACGCGGTCTCCTTCATCCCGGTCAGCGCGTGAGGGGAATCGAGGCGGCGGTGCCGGTTCCGGCTCCCACAAGGCCCCTCCCTCTGCACAGGTGTGCTCCCGTCCTGCATCACAGCCCCCCGCTCAGCCGGCCGCTGCTCAGCAAACCTGCGAGACGGGGCGGGAGCCCACCTGAGCACCTTGACTTGTTTTCCTTTCTGAGGGTTCTCAAAACAGGCAGAAATATATAATGGCATATTTATTTCCCAATAAGCATTATTAAACATTCATGTCGTCTTGGCTTTCACCCAAAACTTGGGAGAAAGAATTTAAGAAAATTCAGATGCTCTCGTGACTCAGGAATGGTCTCCCGTGCCTGGAACCCGGACACATGCAGGCGTGCTCACCTGTGCATATCCGTGCACACGTGTGTGCACACAGACACAGGCACACACTGTGCACATACAGAATAGAGGAATGCACACACATGCACACTTACATACACACACGTGCATGTACCCACACATGCACACGTATGCAGATCCTGCTGTGGGTCTGGGGCAATAATCCCTTTGAAAACACCCCTCGAAACCCCCTCCTTGGACAGTAAGTAGGCTATTCGTCTATGCTTTCCATGTCAAGTGACCAGCATTTAGCACTTAAAAAAAAAAGTCCTTTTTAAAAAATTGTTTAAGCCTATGCTGCCAATTTTCTAGGTAATATGATGGCTATTATGTTATTTACCAAATCTTTTAATACTTCATTTAAAACTACAAAAGTAAAATTTACACTTAAATGCATTTTATCTATTGCTGCAGCTTTAGAAGAGCCACATGATCTGTTTAGATCTTTAAACCCTCTACGACCGTCACCCTAACACTGTTCTTGCTCTTCTCTCGGGCTCTTGCCTGTGTACGTATGTAAGAAAACTCCTCAGCTCTGGTGGAGTGTAAATCAGGTTTGGAAAGGAAGTCGTGGGTGCCAGTATTAGCTAGAGAGAAGATAACTAATGTTACCAGCCCCGTGCAGTCTACAAAGGATGCCCCACGTATTTGATCTTGGCAATGGCTCTGTATTGAGGGAGCGTCACGCCGGTACCCACTGAGGAGCCAACTCAGACTGTAAGCACTCACCTGAGATCACAGCTCGGGAACTGGCAGAGCCACGGTCTAGAGTCGTCGGGGGCCGGGGGAGAGGGATGATGCAGAGACCAGCTCTAAGGTGGTGGTTCTCACCTGGAGAGCTTGTTCACACAGATTACTGGCCCCAGAATTTGCATTTCTAGCAAGTTCTCAGGTGATGCTTCTGCAGCAGGTTCAGGGACCACACTTGAAGAACCATAGTGAGATCACAAACTTGTACAGCTGTTGTTGAAAGCTGTTTGGCATTTTCTCTTAAATTGAAAGGGGTGTGTGTGTGTGTGTGTGTGTGTGTGTGTGTGTGTGTTGACTAGAAGTTTCACTCCTCTTTATGCTCCCTAGAGAAATTAATGTGTAAATGCCCAAGGTTCACCTATGAAAATATTACAATTGCATTGTTTGCAATGGCCGAAGTCTGAAACCTCACAAATAAGTAAATCATGGAATAGTCATACAAAGAAATATTGTACAGCAATGAAAAGACCCGCAGTCACTATATATATATATATATATATATATATATATATATATATATATATTTGTTGTAGATATCACACAGACATAACACAGAATGAAAGAAGACACAAAACCATTCATACAGTATGATCAGATTGTATATACAATTCCAGAACAAGCAATACTCAACTCAGTTGTTTATGAATGCATACCCAGGTGGGAAAAGTATAGGCTGCCCATGTGTTCGGGTTCTACCACTTACTACCTGTGACCTCGAATTCATTCAGTCGGCCTGTGCCTCAATTTCTGCCCTCCTAAAGTAGGGGTCATAATAGCACCTACTCCTAGGTTGCTGTAAAGATTAAAAGCAACATTGGGTTGAATACATGCTGTCATCATCTATAATTATTATACCAGGTGCCTTTAAAAGGAATTTGTGTGCCCTTGATGATAAAGACATGCAGGGAAAAAATGGTGACCAAATTAAATAAACCAAATATTATCACCAAATTCCGGTAAATTAGCAAAAGCAAGTATGCATGGTGTGCAAGCACATGGAAACATACTGTCAGTGGCCAAATGAAGAGGGTGTCATGGCAACAGCTACTGACACAGGAGACACGGTGGTCAACATGGCTTCAAGGAAAAGACGAAATGTCAGAAATTAAAACTGCAGGAGGGGTCGCAGGGTCGACGGCAGGACCGCAGTCCTGGGCATTGCCCTGTCGTGGTGGAGGAAGCCCGTAGAACGCCCTGAGGAGGGCGGGGGGACGCTTCCCTGAGTTCCGGGAGCCAAAGGCAGTTCGCTGTGGCAGCCGATCTCAGCAGAACGTGGGATTTGTCACACCAGGTGTCAAAGGGATGCGTTTCCCTTCTCTCTCTCGGCTTCTCTGAGAAGCAGCGGTATGTGAACCCCCTGCTCAGGAGACAGAACGTGGCTTTGGCCCTAGCACTGCTGCGTATCCATCCCAAGCCACTAGAAACTGCCGGATCTGTTTCCATGGAAACTCCTTGCCCTTTAAGAACTGCATCAGAAGACCAGAAGGGGGAAGGCTCGAGGGGAGAATCCATGGCTACGCGCCTGCAGAGCTTGTTGGCGGAGCTCGAATCCTCACTGACCATTGGCCAGACACTTGCATTCCCCACGCTCCTCTCCAGGGGCCGCCTGGGTGTCCTGGTGACACCATGGTGGGCTTCCCTGCAGCCAGTGATCAGAGAGGGAGAGACCCTGGTACCCGAGACAGAAGCTGCAGCCTTTTATAATAACGTAATCTCGAAGTGATTTCCACCATTTCTGCCATACAGCCACTCCTCACTTAGTGACCTGCCTGTTTAACAACCGCTTGGCCTTAACGACCAGTTCGCCAGCCCAGGGCAACCCCATTCTCAGTCTGTGTGGGTCTCGGGAATCCCCTTTCTCAGTCTTTTCTCCTTCCCGCAGCCGGTTAGTATTCAGTACATGAAGTCTTCACAGTCACACAGGACTACGCCTTTCGTTTATACGTGTGGTGTCGCATGGTACCTGCTGAAAACGCACACCCTGTGGCGCCACGACACACCTGACACTTCACCGTGAAGCTTCCTGCTCGTTGACCGACTCCCTTAATGGCCTGGCGAATCCTCCTGGTCACGAGGGTCAACGGCTCTGGGAAGCTGAGGGAGCAGGTCGGGAACGGTTTGTACCCCGGGATACCTTGAGGGATGGCAGTTTCCTAATTAGAATTCTCGGCCTCAGCCATATTTTTCATGATGACGGGGTCTGCGTTCTCACATTCCCTAATTTGTTTTTTACTATCACAGGAGGCAGGAAATCAGAGTCTACTACTGTTTTCTTTCTTTCTTCCTATGTAATTATTGGGAGGTTTTCTTATTTGGCAAAATGTGGCATCTGTGTCCCTGAGCAGACAGGCAAAAAAGGAAAAAGCAAAAAAAGAAAGAAAGAAAGAAGTGATGACTAGCCTGTCTGCAGGTGAACTGGGGGAAATACTGGTTTTGATATCTTCAGGTTAATATTCAGGTTTGTCTTCCAAACTAAACCAACTCGCTTCCATTAATGCGACTTGAAGCAAGTTCAGCGTGAATGTGACACAAAACCCGCGCGTCGTCCGTCTCTACCCTGGCCCAGGTGACCACGCCACGAGGCCCGATGAGGCCTCCAGGGCGCGAGGGGGCGGCGTCCCTGCTGCAGTCTAAGGTCGCACGCAGCCCGCTGCAGCCTGCAAACACGTATCTGAAGAATGGTCGTAATCAAAGCAACTGCGTTATGGAAGCACGATAGCCGGCCGAGCGGGCGTGTCCGTGTGCGCTAGGACTTATCAGTTCCTGGCTGGAGAGATCATTTTCTTTACGGGGATTAGAGCTGCCCAGTAGGTAGCCTTCCGCACTAAAACTTTCATGAACCATCAGTGTGGGGACAGGAAGAATTTGTGATGCCTCAGCGGTGATCGTGGCTCCCGGTGTTTCTGCGGGGGCCTTTCTTCTGACACGCTCAGTGGGTTCCACGAACGAAATCCCATCAATCCCCGTGAGGCCGCGGGAGGGGGCCCGTCTCATTGTTCTCGCAGAGGAGGAGATGGAGATGAGACTGAGAGGCAGAGACCCCCGAGGGGGAGAGAGCCATGTGGCATCGGATGGCCCTGAGAAGAAGTAGGCTCAGCACTGCAAACCATTTCACTGGCAAAGGGCGACAGATGATTTAGGCGTGATGCTTCCTATAGCATCGACCATAGAAACGTGAGCCACAGCAGCCGAAAGGGGACGGCAGTGCCAGAGTCCACGGATGGATGGGTGGGAGGATGGGTGGGTGGGAGGATGGATAGGAGGATGGATGGGTGGGAGGATGGATGGATGGAGGGATGGATGGATGGAGGATGGATGGAGGATGGAGGATGGATGATGGATGGATGGAGGTTGGATGGATGGGTGGATGGGTGGGAGGATGGATGGATGGATGGATGGAGGATGGATGGATGGGTGGGAGGATGGATGGATGGATGGGTGGGAGGATGGATGGATGGATGGATGGACAGCATATGGCAGACACCAGAGTAGAACACATTCAGGCTTAAAACTGAATGAAATTCCAACCACGCTGCAGCAAGGAGGAGCCGTGAACTCCTCATGCTGAGTGACATAAACAAGTCACGACAAAGACTGTTTGATTCCACGTGTATGGGACAGAAAGCAGAATGGGGGTTGCCAGGGGTTGGGGGGAACGGGATGAGCAGTGAGTGTTCAGTGGGTGCAGTTTGATGTGGGGAAGGTGGCATTCTGGAAATGGGGGTGGTAAAGGTTACCCACAGTGGGAGGGACTGCGCGGACTGCCACGGAGCCATGCGCTTTCCATGCCCGAAATGGTCCCCTCTGTGTTGGACATTCTGAGACCCTGTGTCTCCTGCGAGTGTGGGTTCCTTGATGGCCCCCAGGTGAGGTAAGGAGAGGGGCGAAGCTACGATGAGACAGAATGTTGGCAAGGTTGCCCAGTATCACAAAGGGGACTCTCTGCCTCCTGCGCGCAGCCTTGCTCCGTCACGGCACTGCACACAGCGGCTTGTCCTGCCCAAGTCTTGCCCAGGAGACTGGCCCCGCCCAGCTCCTTCACCTCCTTCGGGTAACCGAGGGACTCTTTCCCCTGGTGGCAGCAGCAGCTTCCTGGACCGGTGTCCTAGGTATGTGACCAGTGCAGTGGCACTCGGCCCTGAGCTCCCAAGGGCCCTGCCCTTGAGGTTCAGTGGTCTTCATCTGCCATCTTGAAATTCTTAATAACTTTACCTTTAAGCTTGTGTTTTGCAAGCAGAGTCCAAGGGAACAGTGAGGCATGAACTGGGTGGGGACTTGGAGCCGTAGCCCATGTGTCTCCCCACCACCCACCACCTCCTGCCTCCCCAGGCTGAGTTCTCAGCCACCTGACCTCCCACTCCCTGGCCCCCTTCCCTGCATCCACCCGGTAATCACTGCCAACCTCCGCCCCAGGGACCTGGCTGTGTGTTGGGAGATCAGGCTCTATATGGGCCCACCCTGCCCAGAGCTCTTCAGGGGGTGACTCAGGGTCCCTTGGAGGTCACCCATTCAGGACCTGGGTGTGGCAGTCATTCTGCTAGGAGGGAGACACTGGCAGCTGGTAGGGCCCAAGCACGGACATGCCAAATCCTAGGTCAAGTCCAGGGAGCCTGGGAGGATCAGCACGCGCCCAGCCCCAAATCTGAGGGAGCAGGACATTAGATAAAAAGTATAAATTATCATGGCGTGTGAACAGAGAGGCCCCAGAACAAATAAAAATGAAGCTTCATGTTGTGGAACTTTAACGGCACCTTTTCTCTGCCGTTTGAACAAGGAGCCCCACGTTTGCATTCCTGCTCTGGGCCCTACGAGCCGTTAGCCTGTCCTGGCAGCAGCATCCCTCGAACGTGCAGTGGGCTGGCAGGGCGCATGTTGGGGTCCTTAATTTGCAGCTGAGGAACTGGAGCTGTTGAAGACTTCATGGGGAGTGTCCCCTGAATGGATTTAGCCTGGGATGGAGGGCCTCCCAAGGAGGCTCTGGCTGCCTTACGTCCCTGTGGTCATGGGTTCCGTGTCCCCCGGGGCCAGTCTGGGACTCAGAAGATCCGGCCCCCCCTTCTAGCTCTTCCACTTCCTGACCGCACGGCTTCGGGCTAGTGACTCCCCTGCCCCATTCCTGTTTGAGTCTGAGCTGGTGGGTAGGTACGCCCTTCTCCACCAAGAACACGCGTGTGGCTCTGAGATCATGTACATACAGGTGTCCGCAGCTTCCAAGGACACGGAAGCACAGATGCGTCACTTATTGCACGTGGCTTAGCTTAGACCCGCTCAGCTTTCCCGGAGCTAGAGGAAGAAAGGGGGCGGGGGCAGGCGGGGGAGGGGAGGAGAGGGAGAGCGGCGTCCCCCCAGGGATTAGAGGAGACTGCTGCACGGCCTCTAAGCATGGCTGAAAAATCTTACTAGAGGAAGCAGGGCTTTTGATGAAGGGCCGGAGAAGGGGACGGGGGGATGTGTCCTTGGTGAGCCATTTGTGAACACCCCAGTCCTCTGTCTCATTTGTAAGTGAGGCAGAAAGGGGACAAGGTGTCAGGTATTAAGTGAACCCTAAAATTCTCTTAACCTGCAATCGTAGGTTTTTCCCCTTCTGGATGGGTGTTCGGTGCTCCTTGATCGTGTACACAGACATCTGTTAAAGTAAATTTAAATGAAATGAATCCACTAGAAATGTCATTTCTGTGTCTGTGTCAAGTTCTGTGTCTACTTAAAATGGTACTTATAACTACGTCTTGGGTCGTTTCTCTCCTATCGGAAGGAAGGAGGGAGGGTGGGGGGAGTGGGGTTTAGAAAGAAATACAGACAGGAGAGGAGAGTTAGAGCTGTAAGAGGCCTTGGGGATCCGGTCGTGTTGTTTCGACCCAGGTTGTGCACAGCAGACTCTCCGGTAGGCAGCACCCGTGGGGACTGGGAGGTGCCAGACAGATGTAGGTTCTGGTGGCTTGAGAGCTACTATTAAAAATAAGCCTAACTAATACTGTACCCCATACCATACCGTCCCATACTGTAGACTGTGTATTGCCTTGATATTAATATTGAAGTATAGTAACCAAAAGCAAATTAAGACAGATAAAGACACTTAATGTAACACAGTTTTAATACAAAAACAGCTTTGTGAACGCAGTGTGCAATTTTAGTTAGGTGGCCGTCAATAAACTCTTCAACTTGATGAACTTCACTAAGTATTTCTTTTAACTTCCAGTCACTTAGGAAAAACACATACATACAACTTAAACCCGTCACAGTAGGAATAGAGAGTTTACTGGGCCAGTGTCACATCGGAGTCATCGGGACCTGACGACGCAGTTGGGACGGGACCAGAAGCGGACGCGGACGGTTTGGGATCCACACCGGTAGACGAGGCTCTGCTGGCCACCTGTGTGCGGCCTACCTGACAAATGAATGAGCGTCAGCTTGCTGTGTGGCCCTACGCCTCTCAGGCACAGTCGGGTTTTGCATGACGTGCAGCCGCACGCCAAGTTTTCACTTACGTTTGTGCTAGAAATCGACGTTAAAGTAGTAGTTCTTCGATGTTTTGGCCGGTTGCTTGAGTTCTGGTTAACGGAGAGTCTGCTGTATTCGGATCAGTTGGAGAGCTTTCAGCAACTCCGTTCCTGAGCCCCGCCCCAGCTCTCCCACGACTCAGATGAGAAAAATCGAGGCCCAGAGCACCCCGGGGTCTTGCCCACTCACAACACATGCCGTGGATGGCATGAGGGTGGAGCCTAGGCTGCTTGGCCCTGGTCTCCTGTCTTGCCTCCTCCTCCGGTATTTCACGTGTGAGACGGGCCCTGTGCTAACACCGCCACCAGATCCCAAGTCGCAGCTGCAGCGGAACTCAGGAAGAAGGCTGCCATGGTCTTTGCGACACTCGCCTAAGTCTGTTCTGAAACTGAATCATCAGAATGGCTGGCTGAGCACGTGACGGTGAGAACAGATTTTGACTCAAATGCACGCAGGCAACGTGCATTGTGGCGTTCCAGCTGCCGGCATGCGGCTCTTTAACTTTCTGTGTGTTTGCAGTGTTTTCCTGATCAAATGAACTTAGATGGAGTCGTCTAAGCCCTTGTCCACTTAGAAAAGGACGCGCAGCGCACCGCCGTGTGCACGTAACTTCACACAAACGCTCTCGGAGGCTGAGGCAACGCCGACTGGTTTTCAACGTGACAGCAGAATGTAAAAACTGTTCTTGGAGTGATTTCTAAGCAGGACTTGTTTCCCGTCCTAATGAGACGGAAATGCATGTGATCAGTATTTAATAATTCGGGGGGTACAGTTAGGATGGCAATCCGCGCGCTCTCTCGGGGTAAACGCTGCAGCCGCAATCGCCACCAGCGTGTATTCTCGGGGCTGACGGGAGAGGGTTAAAAATGTGTTAGCGTGTCAGGACGTCACTCTCCGTGGCCCTCCTCACGTCCCTGCCTCTGCTGTCCGCTCAAGGGGTGGCCCAGCCTGGCCGCCTCGCTCGGGGCCGCACACCCTTCTCCCACCTCTTGTCTGCCCACGTGGACAGACTGAGCATGCTCTGTGTTGGGGCACTGTTGGCAATGATGATGATGGTTTCAGGACAGGAGTCATTAAAGCCACATCCTGGTCGACTCTTGTACCTGGGCCTTTGGTGCTCACTTACCTGGTCTGGTTTTCTCGGTAAAATGAAGGGATTGAACCTGGTGCTCGTGACAGGTAGGTTGTCTATCCAGGATGCTAGGTAGTTCCTGTTGCTTCTTTTTCAGTGGTATTCTCAGCAGAGCTGGGGAGGAAAAAAGAGAAAATTGCATTAGGATCTGTTTTGTGTTATTGGTAGATGTTAAAACAGGAGACTCAAGTTTGGAACTAATCTTTAATATCAGGGATCGATTAATATAAGTTTTCATTTTCTTTATATCCCATGTCAAAAAATCAACGTACACATCAAATTTTTGCTGATACCTGTGCAAAGATACAGGGACATACTATTCATATTTGTAGGGTTTGCTGTTATGAATAAGGTTAGTTATCGCTCGCAGGTCACTCACCCGCCTCTTAGCGCCTCTGGGAACACCCTGTAAAATTCTGAATGTAGCGAGCTACCCCTGCTGTGGGGTTCTGTTGGGGGTGGAGGGAGGGGAAGAAAGCCCTGATTTCTAGCGTTTGCCCATTAGGGTGGTGTAAATCTTCCCACCCTTTCTGATTTCAAGCTAAATAGGTAATGTCCCTAGACTGCAGAGCTGGGTCATGATGTACATCATCAGCTCTCCCTGGCTGGTGACAGCAATGCCACTGCACCACTGCATCTCTGTGCAGCAAGAAAGTAGGTCAGCTGAGGCTCCCATACACTGTCAGAGTGCAGACTCCCCAAACACAAAGGCGTGTCAGGTGCTGGTGTGGCCCGTGGAGGAATTCCTAAGCCGATAGGTGCAAGAGTGCGCGAGCACCCGCCCGGAGGGGCAGTGCGCGGAAGCACACAGCACGCACTCGTAGGACAGAGCCCTCCTGGTCCGGGTTCCATCTCATTCAGCCGGGTGTCGTGGTGGGAAAGGTCAAGAGCCCCGCCTGGCCCAAGGAAGTGCTGTCCCTCTTGTGTTTGCTCCTGCTAACGGGCTTGGCCCACAGCCTGTCCTTGGTCCCGGCTCCTGTCAGGTCACCCCTGCTGTGCAGAAGGCACCGCTCTGTGCCACGCTGTCTTCTCTCAGTGTCCACCACTCTGACACATGAAGAGATTGTGCCTTCTGACACCAGCACAGCAAAGAGCCATGATAATGACCCTTTCGTTCGGTTTGTTTTTAAATCCTTTGACCATTCCTTCAAAGGGCTGGAAAGACTTGGGTGGGACAGGTGAACGTGAACTTGCCAGAACGTTTCTGACCAAATGCAAAATGTATTAAGCAGAACGACTATGCCCGTGTGGGCGGGGCACCCCGCTAACGGAGAAACACGAGCGAAAGGGAAGCGTGTTTTGCAAGATGGCCAAAGCGTGAAGCGGCGTTGCCCGGCGGGGCGCGGGGCGGTGTGGCTCCGGGCGGCGCGGCGCTTCTCCCGCACAGAATGCGAGGAGGCTTTCCCTACGGCAGCAGACCCGCAGGCGGGGCGGCGCGGGGG
>PVJL010016324.1:0-21345 GCA_004026885.1 Lyroderma lyra
ACTCTATGCAGTCCCACCATGTGCATTCCCACTCTGTGCAGTCCCACCGTGTGCAGTCCCACCGTGTGCAGTCCCACTCTATGCAGTCCCACTCTGTGCAGTCCCACCCTGTGCAGTCCCACCCTGTGCAGTCCCACCCTGTGCAGTCCCACCCTGTGCAGTCCCACTCTATGCAGTCCCACCGTGTGCAGTCCACTGTGCTCACTTAGAGACAGGAAGAGAAACAAGAGGCGTTCCGTGCAAGGAACTCACAGATCAGTGGGAGGGGAACCCCTAATGCAGGTCAAGGGCGAGAACAGGGAAGACTAAGGTACTGGGACAAAGGGGACGAGCAAGGCTTCTCACACCCTGGCGTTCAGGACGTCTGCGCCTCTGGGGTGCGGCACCTCGGTCGTTTCGCATTTGTGCTATGGCTCCTTTATGGTGAGTCTCACCTGGCCGTTCTGTGCGTTGTGACTCAAGAAACAGGCTTTGTTACCCGAGACCATTCTGATTTCTCACATAAAGATCCTGTTAGAGTGATACCCACTGAAAGACTGGGAGACCAACCAACAAAGGACGCCACCTATACACCGGGTCAAGTTGTTTGATTGTAAGTAATAACTCAATTCACAATGACTTGGAAAAGTCATTGTTCTATCGTTTGTGGGGGTAGAGACAGGACAGGCTGCAGGGTCAGTCAGATCTAGACACTTGCAGTGGCATCAGGGTAGCAGCTTGAATTTGCTGTAGCATCTTGGCTCTGCCTTTGTCTTGTGTTGGCCTTATTTTCAGGTGGCTACTGTCATTGTAACAGCGCCTCCCTGTTCTCATCCACGGAGAGAGGAAGGTTACTATAGAATTCATCAACACTCTCTGCTCCGAAAACAGACCCCAAGTCCTGGACCCCCCCTCTGATTAGACTTTCTCAGTCATGTACTCACACTGAACAAATAACATTGAGGAAAGTGGATGACTTAAAATATATACCAGGGTCCATTTCTGGGAATTGGTGTAGTGTTAATCCCACCTAAATCAAATAGCTGTGACAAAGTAAAATGGGATACAGTGGCGACCAATCTGCCCAATACAAACTGGCACAGTATATGATACACACGATGTACTCAATAAATATTTGTTTTACTTTATTTAGTTTTCCTTACATATCTGATGCTTTCAACACTAAGGAGGAGAAAACAAAACCCCAACATGTCTATTCGGAGGTTTTGACACCAGAAAAAATGATCTTCAAAGGGAATAAAATCCTAATTACACAGTGGTGCATAAAAGCAAACCATCAGTTCCAATTCTGTGACTCGATGTACACATCATTGTTGTCCTTGTTTTCTGATGCCAATGCATTTCAGGTGCAGGACGCAAAGATTGAGAAGGCATGGGTGGAAATGGCAGCTGGCATGGTATTTCCCAAATGGAACCTATTTTTAGTCTCTGCCATCCACCAATGTTAGAGTCTGTCTCTGAGTAGGATTTTTCAATTTCCTTTTCAATCTGTGCACTACATCACATTGAAGTCTGACACATTGAAGTTCCTGTATTACATTTTTTATAATATTATATTGTGGTCAGTAGAGTCAAGTGAACTTTAACACACCATACAGATGCCTGGCAACTGGTATATATGTGAGAATGCTTATAATACTGTGTCATCACTCAACATGCATTTCCCTGGAGTTTCCAGCCGATTTACTCTGAAACCATTAAGAAAAGAGTAGTCATTAGTTAGATTGTACTTTTATTTTCTCGATATAATTGCGTAAATGTGTCACTTACGATTTGCTTACGGGTAAAATCAAATGAAGTGATTTTTTTTTTTTCACTTTTCCTGATGACCCAAGTCTGGAAACTTCAAGTCTGTGCAAATGCAGTATTTATAACAAATTATTTTAGGCAAGCACCTTCTCAAGAAGAGGCAATGAATTTCAGCCTTAGGAATTTTGAGCTATTAGGAAGTCTGGCATAGCACTAATAAAATATAAACACTTATAGTCAACTCGTATGTCTGATGCTGCTAAATGGGAACTTACAGCTTGCTATAATAGGCAATTTAGCATACAAATGTGTCCTATAAAAGCGAGATGTTGGCAGTTCACAACAATAAATGATAACCTTCGGGCAGGCTGTTACTGAGGTGTTAAAGGCCCCTGAAATTTTAATGAACTTGTTTATACCACGAATTTCCTACACGTAGTGTCTTGCCTGAATTTACCCACTCCGCTCCCGTGCTCTGTACAGAAGGGGACATTTAAAAAAAATGAAACCTAAAGTTAACTGACTTTTTATTGGATTCTTTTGGCAAAAGTTTTAATTCAGCCTTTTGCCCTAACTTTTATGTTGACATCTGTCATCTATTCTCGAAGTACATTCTAGTGGCAGTGTATTCCCCACGACCAAAAGGAGCAATGAAATGTCTTCCCGACCTTGGAGCGCCATTTTCAGTGAAAGTACACAACAGTTGTTACAATCCAAGTACTACGGACTGGCTTTATTTATGTCACGTTCCTCTAAGAAGACAGAGATCATGGTCACATCTACCCAAGAGACCTCCGCCAGTAGCTCTGACCCTCGGGACAGATGAAACTATCTTGACAGTAGGATTCATTCATGAAGGAACTGGTTTAAAATAAATTAAATCAGGTCTGCAGAAGAGATTGTTGAAGTCGGTACTGGTTTTACCATCATTCCTGGTTGACAAGTAAGGAAACTGAGCCATGACAAGTTTCAGTGACTGCCTACGGTGATAGAGCCGGCAAATCGCAGAACCAGGATTGGAGTTGGGAAATCTCGCGCTGGGGGCTTGCTCTCAGCTCCCGTGCTTTGCTGTGCTGCAGGGTTCCCATTCTCTATTGATTTTATCCTGCTCTTTGCACGTCAACCCTTGTCATCGTCTTTGACTTCGGCTCACTCCCTACCCCTCTTTCCACATCGGGTCCGTGGTAAGTATAAAAATTAATGAAGGGAAACCGTGCTAAAATGGAGCTGGGAGGTGAGAAGGGGGCGTTGTCACACATACCACTGCACGTGAATTACAGAAAAAATTGTCAATTACAGTCCCCCCAAGAGAACCCTCCAAAGGAAAGAGTCATCATTTATGGGTCCTAAGAGGAAAAAGTGCGCATCGCATCTCCTACAAGAAATCCCCAACCGCAGCAACTCGGCCAGGGGGTGGCTGTCATGTCCCTGAACTTGGGCTTCTCTCCAGTGCACTTGTTCAAAACAGCCCCTTCCACCTTCCTCCTCCTCCTCCGTGAAATAGCGCCCCTGTCCTTTGTCTGTAGGACTTGTGTATGTCTTGGCTAAATCTTGCTTGTTCCCAGTTGCACTTGCTTGCTGGTCCTGAGTAAAGAAGCAAAGATGAAATTCTGCCATTTGCGACAACAGGGGTGGCCCTTGAGATCCTCATGCTTAGCAAAATAAGCCAGACAGAAAAGGTCGAGAACCATATAACTTCACTCATATGCAGGACATGAACTGAAAGCAACCAAGAAACACAAACTCACGGACACAGTCAGTAGTTTAGCAGTTACCTGAGGGGAAGGGGGAGGGGAAGGGGGAGGGAGGGAGGGGAACTCAAATGTCCTGTGACCGAAGGAGAGCTAAGTCTGGGTGGTGAGCACACAAGGCAGCACATAGACGATGCACTCTAGAATTGTACCCCTGGAACCTTCGTAATTTTACTAACCAGTGTCACCCAAACAAATTTAATAAAAATTTGAAAACTGGCCATAGGCCTACAGTAAAAGCGATTCCAGACACGAGTCTGAAATTGCTCGCTCTCCTTCTCGTGCCTCCTTTCTGTGTCCTGTGAACAAACAGCTTTAGCCCGAGTCACTGGACTTCCATCACGAGCATTACCGTATTTTGCTGCGTGTAAGGCGCTCTCGTGTATAATGCGCGCCCACGATTTTGGCCCAAATTTCCGGGGGAAAAAATCTTTCCTTTTAATTGTCGAATTCAAAATATTATTTGAATAAGTCTTCTCTTCTTGTTATTTTATTCCCGCCTCTTGATGGGAAGGTCAGTCTCACTGATTGAAAGTACGAGACAGTGAAACCCTCGTGCGGCCATTCATACAAGTCCCCATTTAGCGACAGGTGATTGATTATGCCACCTCTGCAGGGTCACGATGCCGCAGCCGCTGACACACGTCACTGGGCAGGTGGTGCCTCTAATACTGGCTAGGTTGGAGGTGTTGTTTTTGGTAAACGGGGGTTTATGTTTGCCGAGTTCCTTTTACTTCTTTTAATCTTTCCCCGGGACACTCGTGTGTTGGACTGACAGTGTAACTAACAGGCAGGTCTATGGGTGGGCTGTACCTGTTGTGCTGTTAACTGTCAGCGGGCCATGCGTTCTGACAGAGACTTGTGCCGGGAGAAATACTTCTTGTTACTCATATTAACGTTATTGCTTCTGTTGTCTAATAGAATAGTGCCGTTACATTAGGAGCTCATGCTTGCTTTTCGTATTGGGAAGGCTGTGACTGTTGAGCTTTAACGCTTTCGTAATTGATGGCTGCTTTTCGGCCTACTATGGTTTCTGTCGTATTTACTCTCTATCCAAGGTTGCATCCTGGGTCTAAAAGGCTGTACCTTTTTAGACTATGTCTTACACCTACATTTAAATGGGGATTTTGGGCAGGGTTTAAGTTGGAACTAAGATTCTGTTCTGGACAACCAGCTGTCACCAGGCTCGGTAGGCTTTTCGCCACTACCCACAGATCTTCTCACCGATTTGCCACGTGGATGAGTTTGCTCTGTAAAGCTGTCCGTGCGAGCTCGTCTGGTTTCGGGTTGGCTGACTGAAGCTCTCTTTGCCAGTGTGCTCTGGTTAAATCATTATGCAAAAGGTAAAAGGGGTAAGCTTTGCTGTTTGCTCCTTTTTGTTAATCTTTCATCTTTCCCTTGTGGTCCTGTCTCTGTAGCGCCAAGCAGTATTTCTATCTCCTATACTTTAATGTTTGGTGAATGTTTTGTTTTAGGCTCCCGTGTAAGTTGAATTTGATGGGTTGGGCCAGCTCTTGTTCAGAGTATCCATTGTGTGCGGAGTCTTCTGGGTGTAAGCCAGGTGCTTTGGGCTAAGCTACACTTCGATGCGTCCAAGCACTCCTTCCAGTACGCTTACCTCGTTACGACTTACCTCCTCTCGTGAGCTGGCACTTGGTGAATAGGGTATGGTTTGTGCTTTTTCACTTGAGGAGGGTGACGGGCAGTGTGTGCATGCTTCGTGGCTTAATTCGGTCAAGCTCTCTGTTCTTGGCTTACTACTAAATCCTCCTTGCACTCTTGGTTTCACAAGAGTATCCGTTATTGTTTGGGCATTCTTCAGTAGGAAAATGTAGCCCATCTCTTCCCAGTCCATGGGCTACACCTTGACCTAACGTTTTTGTGTCCAGTGCTTGTGCTTACTGTGGCTCCCTTTTAGGGTTTGCTGAGGATGGCGGTATATAGGCTGGGTTGGCAAGGAGTGGTGAGGTCTGTGGAGGTTTATCGATTACAGGACAGGCTCCTCTAGAGGGATGTGAAGCACCGCCAAGTCCTTTGAGTTTTAGACTGTTGTCTGTAGTACTCCGGCGAATTAAATTGTTGGGGAATAATTTATGTTTAGGGCTAAGCATAGTGGGGTATCTAATCCCAGTTTGGGTCTTAGCTGTCGTGTGCTTGGGGGTTGTACAGTCACTTTTGTAGTGTATTTTCGCCTTGGCTAGTGCTTTTTACAGCTTAGTCAGGATTTAACTTTATTTTTATGGCTCCTTAAACACGCTTTACGCCGTGTTTCCACTGGCGTGGGTTGATGGTATGACCGCGGCGGCCGGCACGAATCTTACCAACCCCTGGATACAAGCATAGCTTATTGAACCTTCGTTCATTGCTTAAGTCTTGTCACTGCTGTTGCCCGTGGGGGTGTGGCGAAGCAAGGCGTTATGAGCTACTTGGTAGTGTGCTTGATGCCTGCTCCTTTTAGTCATTGATGACTTAGAGGGCATTCTCACTGGGGGGCGGCTATTTGCATGTGTAATCTTGCTCAGAGTCAATGGAAAGGCCAGGACCAAGCCTCTATGTTTATGGAGTTGTGACACTCATCTAGGCATTTTCACTGCCTTGCTTTGTTAGTTAAGCTACATTAACAGGTTTTGAGGTTGATTTTGGTAGGGCTTGCATGTTTAGAGAAAATTTTTAGCAAGGTGGGTTACAAATCTAGGAGCATGCCTGACGAAGGAAAAGCGAATCATTAGAGTGGTAGGTTTGTATCGGGTGGCGTCCGTTAGATTAAGATTGGCAGCCGTGTGTTGGCGGGGGCCTGTCATATTTTTCTGAGTTGTGTGCATGCTTTCCTGTTTTGGGGGTTTGGCAGGATTAACACAGTTGCATGCAATTTTGAGTCTAAAGGGAGGTAGGGGGTTTTTTGTACGACTGCACGCGCACACGGGTGTGTGCACATTTGTCTATGTCCTGAAACCATTGACTGAATAGTCCCTGTTTATACATCCGGGGTGACACCAGTGTCAGCGAAGTGGAATAGAATGAATGCTAGAAGCCATGTTATGTCCTATACCATTGAATGTTATTCACCAAGCTTGCCGCGCGCGAGTACCATCCTGCAATTTAAGTCCAGCCTCAAGTTACTGGACTGCTTTGAGACCGCGAGGTCATCGCTGAGTCCAAGCATACCCCCGAAAATTAAAAAATACCAAAGGCATGACAGCACAGTTATGTTAGGCATGGGCTGATTAGTCATGAATCCATCGTGATGTCTTATTTCAGGTGAATGAATAGGCGATTTTAGCTGAAGAAAGAACCAGATGCCATTTACACCCCAATACTAGAAACCCCCACGGTTCATGGGCCCATGGCAAGAAGAGGGATCCTTCTCATAAGGGTTGCTGGTTTCACGTGAGTTGGTGAGTTGAGAAGTAACCCACTGGAGGTGATATGCGTGTTTACTGGGATTGATTTGACTTAATGGGGTATGACTGAACAATAATTTGGTGTACTATGTCATCTCAAGCAAGTTCCACTGAGGTGGACACTCGTACGGATGAGTCCCTGATTGTTGGATTCACAGGTATGTATCATGCACTTCCAGTAGATTTATGTACATGCTTATATGCATGGGGCACATCACTAATGTGCTTTCAGGGGGTAGTTTAAGCAGAATTTCGGCTTTGGGTGATGATGGTGAGGTTCGGGCCTCCCCCTTGAGTCTTTGGGGGAGTGCTGTTCCCCTTTTCTGGTTTACAAGACCAGGGTAATAAGTATACTACAGAGACTCTTCATTTCAATAAGTGGTTTTCTAGGATACCTGCTAGGGGCATTAGGACTAGGATAAGAGAGAAGTCAAGGATCGATGCTAGCTGTCCGATGATGATAAAGGGGTGTTCGAATGGTTGTCCTCCAATTCAGGTCAGCGTGATTAGGTCCGCTACTAGGAGTCAGAACAGGAATTGGCTGCGGGGTCGGAAGGCTATGCTTCATTGTTTGGATGTGTGTAGGAGGGGGTGACTGCTAGGATCAGGATGGATAGGACGAGGGCCACTACCCCTCCTAGTTTGCTTCGAATGGACCGTAGGATTGCCGAGGCAAATAGGAAGTATCATTCTGTCTTGATATGTGGAGGGGTACTTAGTGGGTTGGCTGGGTGTAATTGTCTGGGTCCCCTAGCAGGTCGGGAGAGAATAGTACAAGGGAGAGGAGGGCTGTGAGCATTACTGCAAGCCCCAGGATATCCTTGATGGTGTAGTAGGGGTGGAAAGGAATCATATCTACATTGGATGGGATTCCCGTTGGGTTGTTGGATCCTGTTTCATGGAAGAACAGGAGGTGGATTGATACTATGGCTGCAACGATGAAGGGCAACGATGAAGGGCAGAAGGAAGTGGAGGGTGAAGAATCGGGTCAAGGTTGCTTTGTCAACGGAGAATCCCCCTCAGACTCACTCTACCAGGGTGGTGCCAATATATGAGGTGACTGAGAGTAGGTTGGTGATGACTCTCACCCCTCAAAAGGACATTTGCCCTCACGGGAGGACGTAGCCCATCAAGGCGGTGGCTATAACGGCGAACAGTAAGATGATCCCCCTGTTTCATGTTTCTGCGAATGTGTGGGACCCGTAGCACACGCCTCGCCCAACGTGCAGGAACGGGCAGATGGAGAAAGTTGAGGCGCCGGCAGCCTGAAGGGGGCGCAGGAGCCAGCCGTGGCTGCCGTCCCAGCATGCGGGGCACGGAGGGGCAGGCCGCGCCGGTGTCGGCTGTGTCGTGTACCGCCAGGAGCAGCCCCGTTGGGGGCTGAGCGGCCAGGCAGGCTCCCAGGGGAGCCGAAGTGCCCTCACGAGGCGATGCCTGGTGGCGCCGGCAGGTCGGTGGGTGAGTCGCTGATCATCTTGAGTAGCGGGTGGGATTTTCGGATGTGGGTCATTGTTGTTACTGTCGTTGAAATACAGCGGTGGCTTTTCATGTCACTGGTCATGGGTGAAGTCCATGAAAGAATGGGTGGGAACATACATTGTGTTCGTTTTGGGTGTTTTATTTGTCGTTGGTTTTGTGGGGTTTTCTTCAAAGCCGTCGCCTATTTATGGGGGGGCTCAGGTTGATTGCGGGTGGTGGGGTTGGGTGTGGTATCGTCGTAAGTTGTGGTGGACCGTTTTTGGGTCTCATGGTGTTTTTGATTTATGGAGGTGGGGTGCTGGTTGTGTTTGGCTACACCACTGCTGTGGCTACGGCGGTCTGGGCGTCTAATAAGGTGGTGCTGGGGGCTTTTGTGCCGGGGTAATTATGTAGTTAGTGCTTGTCTTACGTGTGTTCGGAGGTGGTGGGGTTGGATTTGTGACCAGATTGGTGGGGTTGGGGATCGGGTTGTTTATGAGGCGGGTGATTTGCAGGTTTTTACTAAGGAGGCGTAGGGGTCGCGGCGCTATATAGTTACGGGGTTTGGCTGGTTATTGTTACTGGGGGGTCGTTATTCGTTGGTGTGGTGGCTGTTACGGAGGTTACCCGTGGAGGGTAAGGGTGGTTAGGCTCAGAGCGAGGGTAGTTAAGAAAGAGAGGAAATACAACTGAATGTGGCCCTTTCGAGCTGAGATTGTGGTGGAGGCGTTTATCCGGGAGAAGGCGAGGGATTTGGGAAGGACTCTGTCCGGTCCGGTCGGGTCGGGTTGGGTCCGGTCGGGTCGGGTCGGGTCGAGCAGCAGTGAGGCTGCCTGTGGCTGGCCGTGAGCTGGGGGGAGCAATCAGATGGCGAGTGGTAGCCGGGAAGTACCCTAGAGAGTGAGAATTTGAACGGGCTGGATGCAGGATTGAGGGTAAGGCTCTGGGTGAGGAAGCTGAGCTCCAGTGCCAGCACGAAGCCGATTAGGGTTCCAGCCAAGGCCGTGAGCTTCAGGTGGAGGGGCATGGTTATTGGCGGAACTGTCACCGGGGGTGCTGTGGGAGACGACGAACCCGGCGAACAAGCTTCCGATCAGTAGGCGTTGGATGGGGTTAAGGAACAGGCAATTAGTGTCGTTCATTAGGATGAGGCTTAGGAAGCGTGCTTGACCCACGAGTGCGGAGTAGATGACCCCAGTGCCGTACACGGCTGTCGGGGACGTGGCGACCGGGCTGATAGGTAGGGCTCGGGCGTCGGTGTACGCTGCCGGTGGCCTCGATGACTAGGTCTTTGGGGCAGCAGCAGTAAGAAGTGGCACTCCTGTCAGGGCGAGGCTGCCCACAGCGAGGCGGACGGGGTGAAGGGAAGCGTGTTGAATAGGCCTCCAGTTTTTCGGTGTCCTGTCCGTCTCCTCGGCGGCGAGGACGGGCAGGGGTGGGAGTCACAGGACGGCCGTGACTAAGACGGACCAGACGAACAGGGCGGTTTGATGCTGGGACGGGCAGGGCCCTTCATGTTCATAATGCTAGTGATACCTGGACTAGCGGACACACCTGCCTAGGGGAGAGAGAAGATGGTCAGGTCCGCGGAGGCCCCGGCGTGGGCTAGGGTACCGCCACGGCGGGCACACAGTCCATCCTGTTCCAGCTCCCGCTTCAGCTATTGAGGCACCCAGGAGAAGTGGGGAGGACGGTGGGAGGAGCCGGAAGCTCACGTTACTTATTCGGGGGCACCAATCATTAGGGGTACCAGTCAGTGGCCCAACCCGCCGATCATGATGGGCATTACTGTAAAGAAAATTGGACGACGGCGTGGGCTGTGACGATCACGTTGTAAATTGGGCCGTCGCCCAGCAGGGCCCCGGGCTGGCCCAGCTCGGCTCGGACTAGTAGACTAAGGGCCGTCCCCACCATGCCGGCTCAAGCACCGAACAGCAGATACGGGGTCCCGGTGTCCTTACGGTTTGTTGAGAAGAGTCACCGGCGTAGGAACATAGGTAAGATGGCCGAGCAGGTGTCACACGGTTAAGTGTAAGCACAGCGGCCCAGCCCTCTTTCTACCAGGCCCCGTGGGGTCATTACGCGCCCAACGGCAAAGTCAGAGAAGCAGCTTCCATCCTGCCCGGGCTTCTCCCGCCTGTTTTCCCCTCACGGCGGGAGAAGTAGATTGAAGCCAGTTGTTTGGGGTGTTTAGCTGTTACCTAAAGGTTCGTGGGGTCGAAGCCCACCAGTCTAGGAAGGGCTTAGCTTAATTAAAGTAGTTGATTTGCATTCAGCTGATGTAGGATGGGTCCTGCCGTCCTTGTAACAGGAATTAAATAGTTGTTATTTGTTCAGAGCTTTGAAGGCTCTCGGTCTTGACCAACCTAAATTCCTAGTTTAGTGTTGATAGCACTGGTGCTAGGGCAACGGTTAGTGTGGACAATATAATTAGGGGCGGTAGTAGGGGGATTTGTTCAGTATTTCTGAGTTGTCATTTGATTTTCATACTGTTTATTGAGGGGACTAGGGTTAGTGATCTGGAGTATGTTAGTCGTATGTAGAAGTATAGGCTTTGTAAGGCTATTATGGTCTTGAGTGTTGGCAGCAGGATGTTCTCGTTTTTTTTGTGAGTTCTCGAATGATCATTCATGTAGGTAGAAATCCTGTTAGTGGGGGCAGGCCTCCCAAGGATAGTATGATGGCTAAGATTGATGTCGCGATTACAGGGGATTTGTTTCATGAGTGGGACAATGTCAGGGTAGTGGTCGAGGAGTTGACCATGAACAATATGAAGGTGGAGGTTGTCATCAGGACATAGAGCATCAGACTGCCTAGTTAACGTTAGAGTTGGGCTGTAGATTAGGACAGCCGTCATTCACCCCACGTGGGCGACTGATGAGTAGGCTAGCATCGTTCGCAGTTAGGTTTGGTTTAGGCCCCCTCGTCTGCCCATTGCGATTGATAAAAGGGATATTGTGAGCAGAAGGGTGGGGTTGATGGAGTGGGAGATTTGGTAGAGAACTGACAAGGGGACTAGTTTTTGTCATGTGAGAAGGCCAGATGATAGGGGGACCCCCTTGTGTTACTTCTGGGACTAAGAAGTGGAAGGGGGATAGGCCCGGTTTTATGGTGAGGGCCAAGGTTATGATGATTGATGCTAGCGGGTTGGTGACATTCGTGACGGTTCACTGGCCTTTGTAGAGGAGGTTGGTTACGACTGCTAGGATGAGGAGCACTGACGCGGTGGCTTGTGTGAGGAAATGTTTTGGAGCGGCCTCTGCAGCTCGGGGGTTATGTCGTTTCATTAATACTGGAATGACGGCTAGTATGTTTATTTCAAAGCCGAATTCAGATTAGTAATCAGTGGGAACTCATTAGAACGATTATAGTGCCTAGAATGATGGTTACTGCAATCGTGATAGAGGCTAGGGGGTTTATTAGTACGGGAAGGGCATAAACCAACATTTTTGGGGTATGGGTCCAATAGCTTATTTAGCTGACCTTACTGTAGAATATGGTGTAGCGTGGTAGCATGGAGATTTTTGAGTTCTCAGGAGTGGGTTCAATTCCCATGATTCTAAAAGCAAGGGGATTTAAACCCCTATATTTACTCTATCAAAGTAATTCTTTTGTCAGACATGCTTCTATGATTGTGGGGGGATACTTGCTGTGATAATGGGTATTGCAATGTGTTATATGCATAGGGTGAGGGTGAGGAAGTTTTTGCATAGTAGGTGTATTAGCTGATCGTATCGGAAGCGGGGTAGGATGCTCGTACTCATAGGAATAGGATGGTTAGTCCTATAGTTTTTACTGTAAAGTTGGTTGTGTATAGTTCTGGCATTAGGGGGCTGTGGGATACTCCTATGAATAGGATTGTTGTGAGAGCATTCATCATGATAATGTTAGCATACTCTGCTAGGAAAAACAGGGCGAAGGGGCCTCCTGTGTATTCAACATTGAAGTCGGATACTAGGTCAGACTCATCCTCTGTTAGGTCAAAAGGGGCTCGATTGGGCTCTGCCAGTGTTGAGCTAAATCATATTATCGCTAGTGGTCAGGAGGGAACAATGAGTCATAAGTGCTCTTGGGTGATAATCAGGGTGGACAGTGTGAAGGACGGAGAGGAGGTACTTGTTTATTTGGATTATAACAGAATTTTAGCATTTACTTTTTAACATGGTATAAGAAATTTTATGTGACAAATAATTATAAAACATAAAAACAGATGACAAGGTACAAGAAACTTTATACAATTTTATTGTAAATTATAAAAATGATTATCATAAAATTGATTATCATATTCCAGGGTATTATTTTGCATATGGATATTGTTATAGATTTCTAGAGTAACACTTTTAACTTGTAAGTACAATAAAAGAATTAAAAACATTTATACAGATACAAAATTAGTACTACCCGTGTAATAATGTGCATCCTTATTTTTCCCTCACGAATTTGGGCAAAAAAGTATGCATTATACACGGAAAAATATGGTACCTTTCTTCTTTTTTTTTTTTTTAATTCATTTTTTATTGTTAGACTTTTTGGGGTGCCATCTGTTAGCAAGGATTACATAGGTTTCAGTGCAAAATACGGCATCTTTCCTTCTTGACTGCCTGTCCAGTGGACTTGGTGCTTGCTTAGCCAGTCTCTATAATTGCAGAGGACTTCTTATAACAAACAAGAATATGTAACAACCTACAAGTTCTGCCTCTCTGTGATGCAGAATTCAGACAGCAACAGACAGCTAATGGGCACATTGGTTTCTGTAGTGGGGCGCTGCGGTAACGGGTGCCTCCAAGTGTGAGAATAGCTTTGAATAAAGCATTAGGCATCGTCTGGGAGACTTTTGAAGACCATGACAGAAAAAGTCTCAATTACCTTTGTTAACCTTGAAAAGGAAAAATAAGCCAAAATAAGATGCAACAGACATTTATTTGTGATCAAAGAATTGCTATTTGAGAAGCAGTGTTTCAGGCAGAAACCCAAATAGTGTTGATTATGGGCTGAATGCCATGAATGTTTAAGGAAAAGGGAAGAGAAATAATTACATGAAGAGAAGGAAGAAATTTCCGTAGGTGGAAATGAAGTTAAACTTTAGAATAAGCGCTACACATACAGTTAAAGAACATCAATTTTCGGTCCTGCCGTCAGGATGTCTGGTTTCCTGTTAGCTTTGTAAACACGTGTTTGGAAGACCATGTTGCTATGGCCCAGTCCGAAGGTGACTTCGTCCAGTTCAAACACTGCACAGGTTTGAGGAGTAAGACATTACAGACACGTGAAAATGCCAACTTCACACCCTAAGCGGACAGAAATCTAGACTGGGAGGCCGCTGCTCGTGAGGGTGCTCTGAGAGCAGGGGGGCCATGCAGTTGGGAAGCAGGGGAAGGGGGGTTACTGTCTTGTAAGAGCAGGCGGCAGCACGGAATTGTGGCGTGCAGGTACACGGGAAGAGCTTTTAAGCGATAAACTTAGAGTTGGTTAAGATGGTCAAATACATCATTGGAGGTACAGCATGGTGGTTCTTGTTGCCTGTAGCAACATGAAATAAACTGAGGGAAGAACTGTTATCCCAAAAGGAGATAGGACTTGATGCTTCTGAAAATGCTTATTAGCCTATAGAGATGGCAAAACCAAAACCCAGTAAATTAATAGATTCACTGTTAGGAAAGTTTGCTTGGGGTAAGACCCTCAGAATGATCAAACATCAGAATGTTTAGTCACATGAAGGGCTCTTCGAAGAGATAAAAGGTGTGCCCCAAGGGTATTGTTCCTCTTCAATCAGCAGGAGCCAGAATTCGACAAGGTCTTGTCCTGAAAAGGTTTACGCATGTGTCCTTGTCTAATGGAATGAATCCCTATGAAATCCATGCAATACTCACAAAGTTACAAGAAATTTATTTTTTAGCAGAAACATTGCCAGCTGGGACGGAAAGCAACAGAAGTAAGAAAAAGCAGTGAGAAAAAGCAGTGTCTCATAGCCCCCCAGATTCTCCTGGCAGCAGGCCGGCTGAGCCGGAAACCCCCGAGGTCAGAGCCAGAGGTCCCAAAGGGTCAGCCTTACACCTTGAAACCCAATCAAGGCATCTGGAGTTTGCCTGTCCGTGTCACATAACTGCCATGGCGAAGTGACAGTGTGCACCTTCTGTTCCCTCCTCGTTTACTCTGGGATGTCGGTACCTGTTACCCTGTGCTTTTCTCCCCATTGTACGTTGGCCGTCGTATTCGTCTGCATTTTTGAGAGAAAAAAGCAGCAGCAGGTTATAGTATTTATACACACACGAGGGCTGTCCGCAAACAATCCATAAGTGGCTCTATTTCTTGTTGGGATTCGGCCAGCGGTGACGACGCGGGAGACTAAAAGCAGTCGGGAGCAGTTTAGCGGGGTGCTCGAGCGGCAGACCGGGCACGTGTACCGGCACCTCCCGGGGAGGACAGTCGTGTATTTGTTCAGCAGCACAGACGGAGGTGGCCCGGGGCTGTGAGGAGGCGTTCCTCAGTTGTCCTTGGGTTTCCCACGTCGCCTTCCGGCCTAGACAGATTGGTGGTAAAGCAAAAGCACCAGAATAGATGCCGCCTCTTCCTTTTCTCGCTTTCTTTCCTTAGGGCCTAACATTTCTCATATACATGGCTGGGTAGGTTCTAGACAGCCCTTGTACACTGTGTGTGTGTGTATGTTAGAAGCTAATCTAATACATATTAATATGTCTCCAGTATAAAGTAAATCAATATCTATAAATACGAGGATATATGCTCTAGCCATATGTACATCAATGCACTATGTAAATATCTGTATACGGTATATATCTCTATGTAGTCTAGAATAAAGTATACATTAGAGGTACAACTTGACACGTAAAGTGAACCATCACAGGGATATTGGGGACCCATAACTCATCTCTTTATTTTCACATGCCCACACAATGGAGAGGAATTTTGCCCCTGGAACAAAATGGATTAAATCCATAAGCCTTATCTGCACCTGCTCTCAATTTAGATGATGAAATTCTGAGCTCCAATTTAAGGCTGTAAAATATATTCACCCCATTCCAAGACTTTTGAAGATGTTGGCATGGGCTGGATATAATATTTGACATGTGTGACACAGAGCGATCACTGGGCATAAGAGGGTGGACTTTGGCACGGACATTCTAAGGTAACCCCCAGCGATGCCATGCATTAGATAACCACTTTCCAGTGAGTGTGGCACAACTTCCGACTTCCTTCTAGCCAGGAGAACGTGGCACCGTTGAGGGGGGGCGTTCGCTGACATGATTATGTTATGTAACAAGAGTCTGTCTGACGGCGTGGAAAGAGTGATTCTCTCCCTGGCTTGGCTGTGTGGGACTAGTTTGCTACATGGCAATGGATTACTGATACTTAGATGTAGATATAAAGACACAGACGTAGATACTTCTTAAAAAGTCTTCTGCATTTGTTTAAATATTTAATCTCTTTGTTGTTGTCCATTCCTTCCTGAAGGTCAGGAATTGCATCTGTTTTCCATGTGGTATCTTCAGCCTGAAAAACTTATTTTAGCATTTCTTAGAGGGCAGATCTGCTGGAGACAAATTGTTTCATAACTTGTCTTTAGCTTCTCTTTCATTTTATAAAAATAAACGAAGTATAATTTCATGCAAGAAAATGCTTATATTTAACTCATAGTTCAGTGATTCTTGGCATACATGTAAATGCAATCTTTTGTGCTTGGTACGTAATGACCTGGAGGGCCGTACGTGTTGCTGTATCAGTAATTTGTTCACTTTTATTACTGGTAGTATTTTCTGTGGATAAACCACCATTTATTTATTCTCTTGTTGATGGATATTTGGGTAGTTTCCAGTGCTTCCCTATTATAACTAAAACTACAGTTAACATTTATGAACAAGTCTATTTGTGGACTGACAAGTATGTTGTATACATCTTGAGTAAGTGGAGCCAACCTAAGAATGGAGCTGCCGAGTAACAGGTAGGTGTATGCTTACACTAAGAGACGACTAGATCATTTTCCAAAATGGTTATACTATTTTCTGTTCTCGTCAACATTCTTATGAGACCTCGTTGTAGCATACATACACTTGCTAAAACATGGTGTTGTCTAGACTTTTTGATTTTAGCTTCTCACCCACTAGTCTTAATGCTGAGCACTGTGGTAGGCAGAACAATGATGCCACCACATCCTCATCCTGGAATCTACGGATATATGGGACTGTGCAGGTGTGATTAAGGTTTCAGGACCTGGAGATAAGAGATTACGTTGGATTACCTGAATGGGTCCATCCTAAGCCCATGAATCCTGGGAAGTAGAGATTGTTTCCCAGCTGAGGTCAGGGGCAGAGGCAGATGTGGCTGATGGAAGGCCCACACATGACCCCAGGAAAGGAGGAAAACCAGTCCTAGAGCAGTGGTTCTCAACCTGTGGTTTGCGGCCCCTTTGGGGGTTGAACGACCCTTTCACAGGGGTCACCTAAGACCATTATTTACATGACGATTCATAACAGCAGCAAAATTACAGTTATGAAGTAGCAACGGAAATAATTTTATGGGGATCACCGCAGCATGAGGAACTGTATTCAAGGGTCGCGACATTAGGAAGGTTGAGAACCACTGTCCTAGAGCCTGTAGAAAGGAGTGCGGCCCTGCGTGTACGTAGTCCTTTTAGCCCATGTCAGGTATCTAACCTACAGAACTCTGAGATAATAAATCTGTGTTGCTTTAAGCCACTAAATGGTCATTTGGTATAGTAGTCATAGGAAGTTAATGCCAGTATAATCACTGTGCTTATGTGCCATTCATATATCTTCTTCGATCAAGGTGTCTGTTCAAATATTTTATCCAAATATTGAGTTGTATGAATTTTTATAATTGAGTTTTACAAATTGTTTACCATTACCAGACGCAAGTCATTTGTCAAACATATTGCATTTGTGTCTTCTTGCTGCAGAAGTTACCACAAACTGATCCGTGTTAAATCAATTCACATTTATTATCTCAGTGTCCATGGGCTAGGATCTGCAAATGGCTTAACTGGGTCCACTTTTCCGGCCATAATCCAAGTATTAGATGGGGCTGTGACTGTCACGTGAGGCTAAGTGCTCTCTTCCATGTGCCTTGGTTGGAAGAATCTGTCTCCTGTGGCTACATGACTGACATTCCTGTTTCCTTACTTAGCTGTTCTCCAGGGCCCACTCTCTGTGCCTAGAGACCATCTGTGGTCCCATGGCATGTGGCTCCCATGGGCAGGAGCACATCTGCAGTTGCTTTTTGTTTTAAAGATTCGCCCATTTTTATTAGGTCAGACCCACCCAGGGTAGACTCCTTTAATCCAAAGTCACCTGTTTAGTAGCCTAACCATGGGAGTGACATCTGTGATATCCTCTTGTCTTCCCCACAGTTAAGGGAAGGGAACAGTGCAAAGTCCTATTTGAATGAACAACCTATTTGAATAAATAAAGAGGGGTCAACAAAGGAATGGTGGCACTCTGCATTATTTATTCAAATAGGTCTTTGCACTGTTCCCTTCCCTTAACTGTGGGGAAGACAAGAGGATATCACAGATGTCACTCCCATGGTTAGGCTACTAAACAGGTGACTTTGGATTAAAGGAGTCTACCCTGGGTGGGTCTGACCTAATAAAATGGGCGAATCTTTAAAACAAAAAGCAACTGCAGATGTGCTCCTGCCCATGGCTAGCACTTTGGTCTGGAAGAAAGCTCCCCCTGCACCACTTGCCCTGAAGCCATTCAATTCAGTTTCTCGTTTCTCCCCACAGGTCCCTACAACTCTCTGAGCTGCTGTCCCAGTGCTGAAGCTCAGAGCACGCATCCATCAGCAAATAGCTATGTGTTCAGGCCCTTTGAGAGGGGCTCCTGGGACTCCACCCACCCTCATCTCAGCCACAAGTTATGGAGACTTCTCTCCCTGGCACTGGAGAACCCTTGCACCTCACTGCACTGGGGATCTCTCTCCTTTCTACCATCTTTGAGGTGGCTTCTTCTGTATGTCCTTAGTTTCAGGATTTCTGTTTAGTTAGACCTCAGATCATTCTCAGTGATGCTTTTTCTGTAGTTTAGTTATAATTTTGATCATGAAAAGAGGAAAACACTGTGTTTACCTCCTCTTCTATCTTGACTGGAAGCCTGCTCTGCCCAATTTTTGAAATTGAATTGTTTGACACATGATCCATCAGCTAAAGAATGCATTTCCTAGCCTTCTGTGTCATTTGCTGTTTTCATGTGACAAAGGTGTTTCTCTTCTGAGTCGTTTAAAAGGAAATAAATCTGTTCCCCTTGCCTTCCAGGGGCAGAATTGCAGGCATGATACAGAAAGTTGAAGGAAGCATGCTAAACCACAAGATGGAATCTAAACATTGTGGATGGCGGGATAACAAGGTAGAATTATTCTGGTATTCTTTGCAAACTGCAGGAGCAGAACTGTCCTACAATATTCACACTGCCTACCTCAGGACTAGTATGTGGGAGATAAATTTCCATCTTACTTTTCTAAGCTAACATTAAGAAATCCTCTCAACAAGTTACTCCCATGTATAAGACACACCCCCCCCCCCACGTTTGGTCTAACAAGTATTCTTCTACATGGAAAAATACAGTACATTATTACCAAGGTCCTTAAAGAAAGCCCTTAAATGTATATGACCTGCTTTCCACTAAGTAAACTACATAAATTGTGAGCCCCTGGAAGTCAGCAATAGATACGTTCTTGGATCACCACACTTACAGATAAAAACAGCCATGTAAAGTAATGGAAAATGAGGAAAGGCAGTCCTGACAGAAAACTACTGTGAGAGGTGGAGATGTTTAGGTCTTCGTGAACAAGGCCCTGGGGATAGCCAGGAGGACCAGGAGAACACTGGCGCTTTGAAAACATTAGTCTTCTTCACAGTCTGGCTTTCAGTCAGTGCAAATAGTTTCCAGTCCCTACATACAAACAAATGCCAGCCAACTGTGCATCCCATTTTTATCATTTCCATACAGACTTTTGTTCAAAAGACTATTGATTAAGTTAAATAATAGAGTGGTGTCTTTATAAACTGATTTGTTATTTAAGCACATTGATCTGCTTGCTGAGTTTATAGGTTTGTGAAAAATTGATTTGCATGATAAGTACAAGGATCCCTTGACAGTTTAATTATTTTCTGTATGAAACCTATTGATTTATGATTAAGGAGTATTTCTTGGACTACGTATTAAGAAGTGATTACATGTTGTAGGCAGTGTCTTATAATTTGCCTCATGCACTGGTGGGAGGTACACGAATACTTATGTAAACACATGCATCTACCCATACACGTTTCAGTTTAAATTAACAGATCAATTTTAAAAGTATGTTGTTATGCACTAAAAATACAAAATTAAGTCCAGTTCCTGTCCTCAAAGAATCGCTGGGGAATAAACATACAAATACAGAATGTACAGAACCTGCTGTAATAGAAGTATATCACATGTACTATGTAAGAGGGAACAAATGCTCCTCACTGGGGAGAGTTTAAGGAAAAAACTATTTGAAATGGATCTTAAGTTTCCACAAACCTTAAAGGTCATTTAGGTGGGGGAGCACTTAATGTTGTATGCCCATCTTTTTACAGCCACAAAAATTATGATGAACCTAATTACATAATGAAACTTTGCATCTTTAAAATGTGAATACTCTCTGACCCCCCCCTCAAAAATTTTAAAATAGTGCATGTTGACTGTTTCTTTATGGCATTTTGACTCCTTGGTTTAAAATATATTAATAGCACCACAAAATGAAAAAGACAGACATTTTTATCTGTAGTTAATACACTGTCTTCTCCATTAATTATACTACCCTTTAAATATATAAATATAAGATCTATAAATCATGACTGGTAGGTTTAAAATTTCATCTAATAAAATCACTTATTGTGAGTATAATCCAGAAGATGGCAGATTGGGTAAATACTATGCCTACGAAATCCCAGGTTCACACCAAAGTTACAACTATAAAACAACCTCAAACATCATCTGAGGACGTACTGAACAGAAGGCCTATAATTTAGGATTAGAAAAGAGGCCACCCTGGGACTAGTGGTGGGTGGGAGATGGGAAACAGGCTGACCCCAAAGCCACAGATAGTGGCTGAAAACAGGACGGACACGTCGGTGCTGGAGGTACCCCCTGTCAGCCCCACATCTGACAGCAACCCGGTGAGACAGAAGGCGGCTGGAAATCCCGACGCCCCCTTCCAGGCCCGCACGTAGACTCGACCGCAAACACCCACCTGGGCTCCGTGCACTGGCGGCAGCTCGGGAGGCCCCACCCCACAGGCTGTGGAAGCATTTCTGTAGCAGTGGACCGGCTGCAGGTGACCTAAGAAATGCACCATAGCATTTCTTAGGCAGCTCTCGGGGACCTGAGGCAAGCGGTGGCTGACTGTGGTGTTCTTGGGGTGGTCACAGGCCGAGCACTGGTAGGAAAAATTAACATACAGAAACATACCATTATCTTTTTACAATGATAATGCCGTATTATCATTAACCAATTACTGAAACTTAAACGAAACATTGTAATGTTTCTACAGGCTCAGAGACAGGCAAGTTCTCAAAAATTGGCTTTGGAATGTAAATTATTAAATACAGGTTTCTAACAATAGTAAATTCTAAAAGAGGGATGAATGGGCAAATAGACAAAGAAGTTCGGAAGGCAGGGGGCAGGAGGCACCCTTGTCCCTGCATGGAGCCCGCCCCCAAAGGGCCAATCTGAGACCTCATTGGTGTGGAGCCAAATAGGTGTGGCCTATGGAAGGACGCCGTCTGGGGCCTCATTGGTGGGGTCAACTCCGCACATGCGCACCACCTTGGTAGCGCTCAGCGCTCCCACTCCGTCTCCCAGGGTACTCTCCCTGCTGGGCGATGAGCCCAGCACTCTACTCGCCTCTGGAAGTCTCTGCAGCAGCAGGGAGTCCACAGCGGCCCCCCGAGAACTCCCGGTGGTGAGCCGGCAGCCACACTCCACGCA
>PVJL010016325.1:0-21330 GCA_004026885.1 Lyroderma lyra
AATAACAAGTGCTGGAGAGGATGTGGAGAAAAAGGAACTCTGGTACACTGCTGGTGGGAGTGCAAACTGGTACAACCACTGTGGAAGGCAGTGTGGAGGTTCCTCAGAAAATTGGGAATGGAGCTACCATTTGACCCAGCAAACCCCCTTCTGGGGATCTACCCAAAGAACTTGAAAACCTTTGTCCGCAAAGACTTATATACCCCAATGTTCATCGCAGCGCTGTTCACAGTGGCCAAAACATGGAAACAACCAAAGTGCCCTGCGACAGATGCCTGGATAAATATGCTGTGGTACATATACACAATGGAATATTACTCAACTGTAAGAAAAGATGAAATATTGCCATTTGCAACAAAATGGATGGACCTGGAGATCATCATGCTAAGTGAAATATGCCAGACAGAAAAAAACAAAGAACTGCGTGATGTCACTCATATGTGGAATATAAAACTGAAAGCAAAGAAAAAAAGAAATGAACAAACAAATAACCCATGGACACAATCAATAGTTTAATGTTTATTTGGGGATGAGTGGGTTAGGGAGGGGAGAAAGGGGAGGGGGTGGGAGAGGAGGGGGGAAGCTAAATATAAGGTGATGGAAAGAGAAGTCACCTTAGGTGGTGAAATTATTATACAACAAGTTGGCAATGCACTGTAGAACTGTAAGCCTGAAACCTATGTAATCCTTGCTAAAAGATGTCACCCCAATAAGTCTAACAATAAAAATGAATTTAAAAAAAAAAGATCATACATCATGATTAATTGGGATTCATCCTGGGAGCACATGGATAGTTCAACATAAGAAAATCAATCAATGCGATACACCACATAAACAAAATAAAAGATAAAGACCATATGGTCATATCAATTGATGCAGGAAAACTTTTGACAAGATACAGCATCCATTTATAATCAAAACACTAAATAAAATAGGTATTGAAGGAAAGTATCTCAACATTGTAAAGGCTATATATGACAAACACTCGGCTAACATCATACTAAATGGGGAAGAGCTGAAGCCTATTCCCCTAAAATCAGGAACAAGACAGGGATGCCCCCTATTACCACTGTCATTTAATATAGTACCTGAAGTTTTAGCCACAGCTATCAGGCAAGAGAAAGGAATAAAATGTATCCAATTGGGAAAGAAGAGGTCAAATTCTCACTATTAGCATATGACATGATCCTTTATATAAAAAATTCCAAAGTTTCCACTAGAAAACTATTAGAAACTGTAAATGAATGCAGTAAAGTCTCAGGATACAAAATCAATGTACAAAAATCAACAGCATTCCTATATACAAACAATGAATCCTCAGAAAAAGAAATGAAGGTGTCAATTCATTTTGCTATCACAACAAAAAGAATGAAATACCTGGGAATTAACTTAACAAAGAACGTGACAGACTTATACATGGAAAACCATAAGACACTTTTGAAAGAAATTGAAACAGACATTAATAAATGGAAAAATATCCCCTGTTCATGTATAGGAAGACTTAACATTGTTAAAATGGCCATTCTGCCCAAAACAATCTACAGATTTAATGCAATACCCATCAAAATCCCACAATCACACTTTCGTGAAATAGATAAAAGAAGTATCAGATTTATATGGAACCATGAAAGACCTTGAATTGCCAAAGCAATACTACATAAAAAGAATAAGGCTGGTGGCATTACACTCTCTGACTTCAACTTATAATTCAAAGCATCACTAATCAAAACAGTTTGGTATTGGCAGGAAAACAGAAATATGGACCAATGGAACAGAACTGAAAACCCAGAAATAAACCGACAAATTTATGACAAATAATTTTTGATAAAGGAGCAGAAAACATACAATGGGGAAATGACAGCCTCTTTAGTAAGTGGTGCTGAGAAGACTGGAAAAACATATGCAAAATAATAAATGTGAGCTCTATCTTATACAAAAATTAACTCAAAATGGATTAAAGACCTTCATATCAGACCTACAACAGTAAACTGTATAGAAGAAAACATTGGTACTAAACCTATAGACCTAGGGCTCAAGGAAGACTTCATGAACATGACCTCAAAGGCAAGGGAAGTAAAAGCAAAAATAAATGAATGGGACAATATCAAACTAAAAAGCTTCTGCACAGCAAAAGAAACCATCAACAAAGCAAAGAGATGGCCAACTGAATGGGAGAAAATATTTGCAAGTAATGCATGAGGTAAGGGTCTAATATCTAAAATACATAAAAAACTAATAAGACTTAACAACAAAAAAAAACAAACAACCCAATTAAAAAGTGGGCAGAAGAACTAAACAGACACTTCTCTCAGGAAGAAATACAAATGGCCAGCAGACATATGAAAAAATGCTCATCGTCATTAGCTATCAGGGAAATGCAAATCAAACCCACAATGAGATACCACCTCACACCTGTTACAATGGGTATTATCAACAAGACAAGGATTAACAAGCGCTGGAGAGGATGTGGAGAAGAAGAAACTCTGGTACACTGCTGGTGGGAATGCAAATTGGTACAACCACTGTGGAAAACAGTGTAGAGGTTCCTCAGAAAACTGGGAATGGAGCTACCATATGATCCAGCAATCCCACTTCTGGGGATCTACCCAAAAAACTTGAAAACTTTTGTCTGTGAAGACTTATGTACCCCAATGTTCATTGCAGCCCTCTTCACAGTGGCCAAAACATGGAAACAACCAAAGGTCCCTGCAACAGATGACTGGATAAAGAAGCTGTGGTACATATACACAATGGAATATTACTCAGCTATAAGAAAAGAATAAATATTGCCATTTGCAAAAAAATGGATGGACCTGGAGATCATCATGCTTCATGAAATAAGCCAGACAGAAAAACTATATGTCTTCACCCATATGCGGAATATAAAACTGAAGGCAACAATGAAAAAAACAAACAAAAAAACCCATGGACACAATCAGTATTTTATTGTTTATTTGGGGATGAGTGGGTTAGGGAGGGGAGAAAGGGGAGGGAGTAGGAGAGGAGGGAGGGGAAGCTAAATATATGGTGATGGAAGGAGATGTCACATTAGGTAGTGAACTTGTTATACAATAAGTTGGCGATGCAGTGTAGAATTGTATGCCTGAAACCTATGTAATCCTTGCTAACAGATGTCACCGCAATAAGTCTAACAATAAAAATAAATTAAAACAGCAATTAATACTCAATTATTTGACTTTGAACATTTTATATACTCTGTTCAGAAAGGCATTATTGACTTACAAGGTCAAGTCTCACAAGGAATAACCAAAATACATTAAGTCCTAACACAGTTCTCAGAAATAGAAACTTACAGTAGGGAATTTCAGAACAGTATTTATCATAAAGTTGATGTACTCAAAACTAATTTATTAGCTATAAGAGATACTCTTGTCCATGTGCAATTAAGTAAAACCTGTAATGAGAAATTATCTTTTACAAATTGAGTGAAAATATATTAGAAATCTACTACTCACAGGCTAATCTACACCTGTTCCCTGTAGTTGCACAATGCTATTATGCAATTAAATTTAATTAAACCTTCAGGCTGTAATGCCTTTGTTGACTGTGAAATTAATGGTTTAGAACTAAGATTGGCCAATCTATGATAGTCTATTATACTCAAGGTAAACCACACATTGTTGCTAATCTTGCTTTCTATCTGGTTGAATCCCCATTTTATATTGATGGATACCTGTTACTTGAAGATCTTGTATTTAAATTGTCTAAAAGCATTTTCTATACATTTACTGAATTATAAGCTTCTATATAACCTCTAGAATCTGCTATCACTAACATTCATTATGGGGTAAATTTCAGTGGATAATATGTTCTAAAAATATGTATACTTTCTTTTAAAATTATACTAATAAGAATAATACTTCTATACACATACACAATGGATGTGCCAATTTTTTGTTATTAATATCACTTACACTTCAAATAATGTTATTCATTCTAAGTTAACCACCTTTACTGATAGTCACATCCCATACATTGACCATATTGGAAGAAACACTAGAGACTCTCCACTCATGTTAAAGCTGATAAGCTGAAGATATCTGGAGAGACTGAATGACTTGCCCAATGTCACCTACCTCAGATAAGTCTAGAACCTGGTCTTCTGATGTCTGGCAATCATTTAGCTATAGCAAGCCCATGGCTTTTTCATGAGCCAAATACTACACTTTAGATTTAACATCTATACAGAAAAGTCATCTTGAAAAGGCCCAATAAGTCAGGCTTGTGTTAATTTGGCAAACGTGTTTTTAAAGTCTACAAAGCAAATGATAAATTATTAAAACAAATACCATTAATTTGAGAATTGTAAGAAATTTATACATGGACAAGAATAAGTTATTTTTCTCATCAAATCTCAAGTGCTTTCTTATTTTTTTTTTTTACTAAGATAATCTTTGGTAAATCCTTCTGTACAAAGACTCCATGGATTATTATACAGGCAGATACAAAAATTGTTTACACTATTCAGTTACCAATTTTGAAATTTTTGTTACTGAAAGCAGTTTGTGGGTGTGTGTGCAATTGCCATTAATCTCCTTTTGTCAATAATAACTTGTTCATGCAGTAATGACAATTAAGTCTAAAGATTAATTTATTTAAAATTACTGAATGGGAAGATTTATTCTCACATGATAATTTTCATCTTTTAATTATCTTATCTTATTGTATCTTATAAAAGAAAAAGTGAGAAAAATATAGGGTCTGCCAGAAGCAATCCCCTTTATAGTTAAAATATTGTTATGTTACAAAATTACATGATTATAATTTTGTAATAAAAACTTAGCATAGATTACTAGCTCATAAAAAAAGTGTTACTTTTGCTGGACCCTGTATATTGCATTCCTAATCCAATATTTAGGTAACATGTTTAATTATTGAAAATGGATTAATCCTTTTATTCTGAATATTCAGAAGGTTTAATCAACATAAGATCTATGCAAAGCAGAAAATTGGTAGCAGGACCAAGAGAGGTATATTGGAAAATGCTGTCAGTGGATCTTGACAGGATGCTTCACAGCAACCTCAGAGCTTTCAGTATATGTATATGTGTATGCATTTACAGTAGGTTGAATTCATGACTCACAGATACACTTTCACAGTAATTTTTATAATTAAGTAGAAAACGGAAAAACCTAAGTGCTACTTAAAGACCAAACCCATTAGTTTGTGGTTAATCATGGTGAAATAATGATCACCATGAGCAATTTCCCATTCTCTAATCTCAGAGATCTTTTCTCAATCCTCAGATTTACTCACAAAGAAATAATTGTAACCACTTGTAACCCAGTTAAAAATCAAAACATTTTAACAGCTTTGGATTTCAAACTACTGAATATTTTTTTGTTTGATGGCCTGATTATATGACTTCCACTTGATTCAAACTCATTCTCTTCTCTAAAACACTCATTAAGAAACGATGTCTTTCTACACTTTGAAAATTAATCATAAGGAAAATCAAAATGGGTAAATGATAGTCTTCCCTGCTACCAATATGACTCTTGCTGCTACTTCTAGTCAACATAATTTCATGCTTCTTTAAAAACATGAGACTAGACACTCGCATGAAAAATTTTTCAATGAGGCTTTTCCCATCCCCCAAAAACTAGAATCAATGAATGGAACATAGAGAGAGTTACATTTTGGCTCAAAAGAGAAAAATAATACCTGAAGGTTAGAGAACAATAAAAAAAGAATACTTGAAATTGCAGGTTCTCTGCCTCTGAAAATATTAAAGCACAGGCTGGAGGTTTTAATAGTCCCATTTCAGGTATGCTCTAAAAAGCAAATTACCTGCATTAAGAGGCTAAAATAGATTATTTTTACTGATTTTTAAAAAACTGTATAATTTATTTCCTTTGCTCTATCAAAAATTAATACAAAAATTGCTAACCAAAGAGTCCTAAGTCATATGAATTTAGGATGTATAACTCTGAAAGTGTACTAATGGATACCCAACCTTATTAGGTTTACATTTTATGGTTAACTTCTATGTTATAATTTAAAAAAGACTGAGTTGCCAAACTCTGTCCATTATAGCAGGCTGTTGGAAGTCATATTTCAGACAGTTGTTGCCCTAGGGCTTCCCTGCAGCATTTAGAAATTTATATCCTCTGGACCAGAAACTCAAGAACCTTAAGTTTTCTGGTTTTTATATGAAATATTTCTCAGTCCAATATTTGAAGCAAATTTAAAGTAAAATGCAATGAACATATATTTTAGTGTTGAGCAATGAATTAAATAAAATTAAGTCATAAGCCAGGTGGTTAAAAAGCAATAAAAATAATTTACCTTTTATCCTATTAAAATGCTTATAACAATTGATGTGTACAGTAATTATATATAATGCCTTAATGGGTGTTTTATTTAAATTATTGTGAAATTATACATGAGAAGTAACTTTAAGTTTCTCTGATAATTTTAATTAAAAAATGTGTGGCTCTACTGATGATTTTAGCTTACAGATACCTTCTTCAACATTACTGTGCAAAAAAACAATGAAATTTTTTATAAAACTTTCCCAGGAAATCTAAGGATTTTCATTTTAAAATGACAGAGTAAAACAGATATTCCCATGGTTCTTATAAGGGCCAGAAAAATTATATCTTTGAGTTTAGCCAGCTGGTTTTAACTATTTTTTAGGTTTCTCAAAAACGTAATGCACCTCATCTTCCTTACATTTCTTATGTTTGTTATAAACTAGTGTAGAAACATAAACTTCAATTGTTAGCAAAATAATAGTGAAGTTATAATGATAAATGGCAGTTAACATTGGGTTCAGTAATGGAAATAACATAGATTGATGGACACTCAAGTGGAATAAAAAATTTACATTCCATCCCAAAGTGATTGCTGCTATTTAGGGAAAAAAATACAACACATAACTATAGTGATGCTAGATCTTTTAAATTTTCAAGACGACTTAAAATTCAGATTTTTATATGACATCTACTGATTTTAAAATATTGACACCAGTATTTAAAGAAAAAAACATATGGGGAAGAAAAAAACATCCAACTGTGGGTCAGGTGTGTTTCAAGTTTTCTGTAGACAATCTGAGTCAGTGTACCAGAGCAAGTTTGAGGGCATGTAATGGCAACATATCATAAGGATTACATATAAGCCATACAAGGTCCAATCCCTAGTGGTTGATCTTGCTTCCATTTAGTCTTTTGGTCTGGGATGCATTAACATGTTCATCTGTTGTTGAAAGAAAGAAATGATAATATTTTTGAACAGGGAAAAGAGAAAGGTGATTTCTGGTCAAAATGATGGAGTAGAGAAATGCTGTACCTGCCACTTCTCATGACCATATCAACATTACAACAAAACTACAGAACAACCACAACTGAAAATCACCTGAAGTCTAGCTGAACCAAAGTTCTACAACTAAGGATATATGGAAGAAGCCACCTTTAGACTGGTAGGAGAGGCAGAGAATGTGGTCACAGCCTGAGTGTGACCACTAAAAATCAGGAGGAATATTTCAGCTGTGGTGGTACTTTTTAAAATATTGAGGAATCCTATACTTACAGTTGGCTTCTAAGCTCAAAATTTCAGTACTAGGGAAAGAAATCGCCATGACTTCTGGTTGTGAATACCAGGGAGTGAGACAAAGAGCTACTGGAGTTAGGCTATCCACTTAAAAAGCCTGCTTATGGACTTACTTAATAATGAACTCACTCACTTTGATCTTTAGTGCTGAGGGAGCAGCTCAAAAGATGTCAAAAATATTAGAGAGGAACTGAGTTGTTTGGCTTTAGGGTAAAGATTAAAGGGACAGCTTACTCCCAGATAGAAGTGCTGGTAAAATCCATTGTTTCTTTTTAGAGTCCTCTTCTGATCTAGGGTATAGATACAGGTGACTATCATATCTAAGTCTCCATTAATCTGGCTAACTTTGTTCATTTACCCTGCCCTGATGATTCTTTGAGACCCAGTCCCACCCATCTTTCAGGATTATCCAAACACTTTCAGGGTTTTTACATACAAATGGCCAGTCTTGGCTCATGCTGTGGACTTTCCTAAAATCTCTCAAAAATTTACAAATGCAAACCAGTAGCATTTGGCTATGGTGTGTCTCCTACCTCATGCTGAGCAGTCACAAATCCTGCACTGATGGTAGCTGCCCTCATTTAGCAGCTTGGTCTCTTGAGAAACTTCTAAGACCAGGGTGGGTGAAGGCCATCTTTAATTTTTTTCTTGCCTTTTGCCAGGTGGCTCTGGGCAGGGCACAGGCTCTGGTTGTACTTGGCCTGTGGAAGGACTCCTGCCAGGAGATCCAAGAGCTGGGATGCCTGTTGCAAAATTTATACCTGGCCTGTGCATCACCTAACTACCTTCAAAGACAACAAACCTGAAGGGGAGGAACCAGTGCCCTGCTAAAACAAATTCTGCTTTACGGGCTCAGACCCTGTTCAACAGCTTTCCTACTGTAGTCAAGAACAATCCTCACAACCAATCAGATGAGTCTCAATTTCTCCCATTGACATGCAAACTGCAAGCAAAGCTCAACTACAATAGGAGGACACACATAATTAACATAACAAACATATCTACAGTAGCACCTAGCTCAGGTGACCAGGGAGACTGTGAGACTAAGCCCACAGGACATCTACTATATATGGCCACTTTACTAAGACTGGGAGACAGCTGCACTTCTTAGTACATTAAAAAAACCACAGGAAGGCAGTCAAAATGGGGTGACAAAGTATTATGCCCTAATAAAAGAATAAAACAAAGCTCCAAGTAAAGAACTAAACAAAATGAAGACAATTAATTTACCAAATGCAGAGTTCAAAATACTGATTACAAGGATGCTCAATGATCTCAGGGAGAACTTCATCAAAGAGATAAAAAACAAAAATTGAAATAAAAACATTAAAAAAGTCAGAAATAAAGAATATAATAAATAAAATGAAGAATAACTTAGAATCAACAGTAGATTAGATGAAGCTGAGAATCAAATTAGTGACTTAGAAAATAAGGTAAAACAAAACACCAAAACAGACCAATCAAAAGAACAAAGAATTTAAAAAATGAGAGCAATGTAAGGGACCTCTCTTACATCATCGACTATACCAACATTTGCATCATAGATGTACCAGAAATAGAAGAGAGACAAGGAATTAAGAACCTATTTGAATAAATAGTGACAGAAAATCTCCCTATCCTAGCGAAAAAAATAAAAAGAAAGAAAAATACAAAATATAAGCCCAGGAGGCATAGAGAGTCTCAAACAAGATGAATTAAAAGAGACCCACACCAAGCAACATCAAAATTAAATACTAAAGTTTAAAGACAAAGAAAGCATCTTAAAAGCAGCAAGAGAAAAGTATATAGTTACCTTTAAGGGAGTTCCTATGCAATTATCAGCTGATTTCTCAACAGACTCTTTGCAGGCCCAAATAACTGGGATAAAGTATTCAAAGTGATATAAAGCAAGGGTGTATGACCGAGATTACTCTACCCAAGAAAGCTATCATTTAGAATCAAAGAAGAGATAAAGAGCTTCCCAGAGGGGGAAGAAAAAGATAATGGAGTTCATTATCCCCAAACTAGTATTGCAAGAAATGTTAGAAATTTAAGAAAAAAATCTATCAATATATAAATAATAAAATGACAATAACTACATTCATATAAATAATTATTTTCAATGTAAATGGATAAATACTTTAATAAAAAGATAGAGTTGTTAGATGGATAAGAAAACAAAACACTTACATAAGCTGCCTACAAATACTCACTTTAAAGGGAAAGACACACACAGATTGAAAGTTAAAGGATGGGAAAAAGACATTTTATGAAAATAGAAACAAAGAAGATGGTGCAGCAATACTTCCACCAGACAAAATGGACTTTAAAACAAAGTCTATAACAAGTGACATAGAAGGTCCCAGTAATCTCACTTCAGGATATTCATTCAAAGAAACCCAAAACAATACTTCGATTTGACATGTGCATCCATATGTTCATTGTAGCACTATTTAATATAGCCAAAATATGGAGGAAACCTGCATATCCATCAATGTATAAACTTTTTCTTATCAAAAAAGTAAAAGAATTGGTAGGTATATACAATGGAATATTACTCAGCTATAAATTGGAACAATCTTGCCATTTGCAACAGCATAAGGGGATTTGGAGGGTGTTTTGCAGAGTGGAGTAAGTCAGACAAAGTATGACAAATGAAATATGATTTCATTGATGAGTGAAATTTAAGAAGCACAATTAAAACACAAAAATAAAACACACTTTTGATGGAAAGAGAACTCACTGCATGGTGAATATATAATGCAACAAGTATACAACGCACTGTAGAATTGCACAGCTGGAACCTATGTAATTCTTACTAACCAATGTCACCCCAATAAGTCTAAAAATAAAATACATACATATATACATACATACATACAAACATAAAAAGCACACTCATACATACAGAGGTTTATGGTTTTCACATAGGAGGAGGGTTGGGGTTTGAATGAAAAATAAAAAAAGACTAAGAAATAAAATTGTATTTTCAAAATAATCATGGAGACATAAGGTATAGCTTAAAGAACATAGTCAATAATATTGTAATAACTATGTACAGTGTCAGATGGCTACTAAGTTTGTTGGGGTGATGAATAAGAGGGGTATTGGTGGAGCAGGATAAAAAAGGTGAAATAAGAAGTACAAATTGGTAGTTACAAAATAGTCATGGAGATGTCAAGTAAAGCATAGAGGATACAGTCAATAATATGGTAATAACTAGGTATAGTGCCAGGTAGGTACTAGACTTGTCAGGAAAATTATTTCTTAAATTATGTAAATGTGTAACCACTATTCTGTACACCTTAAATTAATATGAAATAATACTGAATATCCATAAAAAGGAAAAAGGGCCTGTGTTTCTATTCAGTAATACTAGTCACTATTATAATTGTTATTTATTGGCCATGTATTATGGCCAAAGGATCTTCTAGACACTATTTTTTCCTTATAGAAACTTTACAGTGTAAATATTATGCTTTTTATTTGTTGTGGCACTCTACACATACAGGACATAAGTTCACCCAAAACTTCGTACAAATAGAATGATAATGACATAAACACAAGAGGTTATGAAAATCTTACTTATTTACACAATGAGGATTCTGGGGATAATAGTGCAGGCTTCCCAAACTGATCTCAAAATGGCTTGAGAGAGTGAGGAAAGAAGAGAGGCTTGGGACTTTTACTGTGGTAAAATATGGGCTCACGTAACGGTTCCTACTCATTTACAGGGGCTTGAATAGTTTGAATATTTTATGACACCAACAAGCATATTGGCTTTCTTATTACATTTTCTCAGATGTTGGGTAGAAAGAAACAGGGAAAAGTGAGGCTCTAAATCTGTCACTACCCTAAAATTAAAAAATTTTAATTTTGGACTCTCTATTAAATATTTTATAGATAAGGACATTGAGACTCAAAGAGTTTATGAATTTGTCAGTACAGGAGACAATACAGGAGATAGGGGCACTCTCTGTGTCCTTGAGCATTCCTGACTCAGTGATCAGCATATAAAAAATGCTAAATACAGCAATTGAGGCAGAAATCTTGGGGCAAAGACTAAATATAGAAGTTTGACAGCTGTGATCTAGCAGCACTTACTGTAATGCAGTAAACAAAGCTATGAAGTCTGGCCACCACTCCCACCCTCCCAGAGCTTGCTTTCTCACATCCTCCCTGAGCTTGCAGTGGACCTAAAGAAAATGTAGCAGAGGTGAAGAAAAAAGCAGAATATCTAGAGCCTGGAGACCCAGAGAGACAGTTTCTGAGCAGCAGATTTACGCATTAGCTAATCCAATGACAAAGGTAAAAATATAGGGGTAAGATAGCTGTTGACTGGCAGTTGGTATTATTTGGAGGAGAAGAATGAAACAAACACACCAGTAGTCTCCCACAGCCCACTTCATCTCCATATTTCACATCTGATTCTAGAATGAGCACCCAAGGCTGCTGAAGCAGCACAGATCTACATCTAGCTGCAGGATCAGTACTGGGGTTCCAGGGGATCAATGTTCCATCACTGGCCACATCTTTTCATGGGTGAGGTACCCTGAGACAAAGAATACCTGGTCACAGAGGAGACATCACCTCAGCAGGGAAATCTTCCACTACAAGCAGCAGAAACAGAGTACTATTATCCAGTGCTACATATTGAGAAGAAAAATATTAAAAAACTTCTTGATATCAACCTGCTTCAGAATTTATTCCCATAAATGCCTAGGAAAAAGTATATAGTTTACCAATTACCAGAAACCATCAAGGTAACAAGGTAGCTCAGAAAAAAAAAAGAAAAATATTCAGAAAATAAACTAAAACACTTAAAAATATGTTACTCAAATTACAGAGAATTTGAAATTGCAGTTCTGAAAAAACTCAACAAGATGCAATAAAACATAGATGGGCAGTTTAATGAACTCAGAAATAAAATTGGTGAACAAAAGGGATATTTCAGCAAAGAAATTGAAATTAAAAAATTAAAATATAAATTTTGGAGCTGAAAATTTCAATGAAGTAAGTAAAAAATAAAATAGTGAGCTTAGGAAATACAGCTGACCCAATGTAGGCAAGAAGTGACATCAAAGATAAAAATATGAGATTACACAGATGGAAAAAGAAAGAGACTTGAGAGTTAAGAGCAATTAAGTACTCTAGTTATCTGACTTTACCAGAAAGGGCAATGTAAAAATAATAGGAATACCAGAAGGAGTGGAAAGGGAGAAGGGCACAGAGAGCTTACTCAGTCAATAATAAATTTGCAATATTATAAGGACTTGATCTTCAAATCCAAAAAGCAGACAGAATACCTAATTATCACAATTGTAAAGGTCTTCTCTGAGGTGCATTATATTGAAGCTGTAAAACATTAATGACCAAAACAAATTATCATGGCAGTCAGGGAAAAGACGACAGTAACCTGCAAATAAAAGCCCATTGGATTACTATCAAATTTTTTATAATAATCTCTATAAGTTAGAAGAGAGCGAAATCAAATATTCAAACTATTGAAACAAAGAAATTATCAGCAAAAATAATATATCCAGAAAATGTATTCTTTATATATAAAAGAAGTAATAAGACTCTCATCACATGTACAAAAGCTGAGGAAAATTTCTTCAAGGCAGGCATGACAGAAAATACTAAAGGGAGATGTTCTATCTAAAAAAACAAACAAAACCAAATGGTACAGAACTATGAATAATATAACTAACAGACAGAAACAGAAAATGGCAACGCCTACTCAGAATACAGCACTATACTCTTAAATATGACATAAAAGTTCAATAAGATAAAAACTAAAAGAGAGAGAAAGACAATTTGTTACTACAAATTGAAAATGAACTCACAGCATAAACAGGTATAATTTGTACAAACATAAACATTAAAGGGGAGAAATAAAGAGTTGAGTTTGTGAAGGACAATGTAGATAAGATATATGCTGAAGAATAAAAGACGTTAATTTAAATCATTCTTCTACATAAACTTAATGGTAACACACACACACAAAAATTCAGAACTGACAAACATAACAGAAAAAAATAAACAGAAAAACATTGTAGAATACCACCAAGCTAATATAGCACACAGAAACATAAAGGCAAAGAAACAGCGAAAGCACTGAACTACCAAAAAACAAAAGATAAAATAGCTATAGAAAATCCTCAAATATCAATAATTAACCTAAATATAAATAAACTGAACTCACTGATAAAAAAGCACAGAATAGGAGATTGGACCAAAAAACAAAACCCAACCCTATGCTGCCTCCAAGAGACATATCTGAGCTATAAGAATAAATACAGATTCAAAGTAAAAGTATAAAAAAATGATACTCTAATCAAATGTAATCTAGAGCAAAGCAGGTGTAGCCATACTTATATCTGATGAAATTGACTTTAATGTAAGAAAAGTAACAAGAAACAAAGTTTGACATTTTATAGTGGTAAAGGGGACAATTCAACAAGAAGATATAATGCATCAATATATATACTCCCAACAGGGAACACTAAGATATATAAATCATCTAATAACAGAACTGAAGGGAGAAATTGACAAAAACACAATTATAGTAGTAGACATAAATTCACCATTGAAAACTATAAATAGATCATCCCAACAGAAAATCAATAAAGACATATCAGCCTTAAATGACACATTAGACCTAATGGATAAAATTCATATGTACAGAGCCTTTTACCCCAGAAAATCAGACTATACATTCTTTTCTAGTGCACATGAACATTCTCAAGGATAGATCATATATTGTGACACAATTGTAACCTCAGAAAATTGAAGAATTTTAAAATAATACAAAGTATATTCTATGAACACAATGCTTCAAAATTACAGATCAAATGCAAAATAAGAGTGGGGAGAACCACAAATATGTGGAGATTAAAAGATATGCTATTAAAAAATGATGGGGTCAAAAACAAAATAAAAGCAGAGATCAAATATACATAGAAACAAATGAGAATTAAAAAATCATGTGGCGCTGAGTGGCAAGCTTAGGGAGAGAGCCTGGGGAAGCAGCTAGTTTGTGTCTTTGGCCTCTGCCTGGGTTTAGGGGAATTGTGTTCAGTCCATGGCTGCCTTGCTGCCTGCAGCAGCTCCCCTGGTTGCCAACTCCACAGCAACAGTAGTCAGTTCATCAGGGAAACTGAATTGGCGGGGATTGGGGTGGACAGGGGACAGGGGTGAGGCCAATTCTGGGCAAGCCAGTAGTGGACTGTGCTCATGTTGGTTGGGACCAAGTGCTTGCTGACAGTGCAGCCTTTCTTCCTTCTAACTAGCCCATGTTTCACCCAGGGCCTTGTTTCAGCATTTTAGCAATTCAGTATTTCAGCGTTTTCAAGGCAGTCACTCTCAGTTTCAAACTCTCCCAGAGCCGACCATGGCATGACACTGCAGCTGAGGGCCCAATTCCCAACCAAGGCAGTTCAGATGCTTTGTTCAGCCCCTGATTCAACCAGGGCATGGCTCTCAGGCTTGAGCCCTAATGCACTGCTGCTTGGTCCAACTTGCCCATGGTCTCACAGGGTTTCAGCTGCTCTTGCCTTTGCTGTTGTCACCACTCGGCCCCCAGCACCGCTGCCTCCCCACGCGGTAGAGTGTTGCTCCTCAGTCAGTGTTTCCTGGCTCCTTCCCTATTCCTTCAGTCAGCCCCAGCTGGGTCAGGTCATGATCTGCATCTGCATCTTCATCTCTGCTCAGCTCACTTCCCTCCTGCCTCTTCTGCTTTCCCCCTTCTCTGACCTTCAAGTGTTTTCTCGTGATGCAGATCTCTCAGCTGAGATTGTACCACTCAGAATTTCCTGTGTTGAATACTGGTCTTTCAATTGTATTTTCCTGAAGAGCTTTCGGGGATTCCTTCTTTGGCTGCCATCTTGCTGAGACCCACTCAGGTTTTTATAAATTTTAGGTATCATTGTCAAGTATCTTCTCCTATTCAGTAAAATGTCTTTTCATTTTGTTGGTTTCTTTTGCTGTAATAAAAACGTTTTAGTTTGATATAAACTATAAACATTTGTTTATTCATTTTTTTTGTTTCCCTTGACTGAGAAAATATACCAGAAAATATATTAATAAGAGTAACATCTGAAATTTTACTTTCTATATTTGCTTCTGGAGTTTTATGTCTTTTGGTTTTAAATTTGTCATTAATCCATTTTAAATTTATTCTTGTATATAACATAAGAAGTTGGTCTAATTTTATTTTTTGCATGTGTTTGTCCCATTTTCCCAGCACCATTTGTTGAATAAACTGTCATTATCCCAATGTAAATTCTTGCTTATTTTTTCATAGATTAACTGACCATATAGACATGGATTTAATTCTGGGCTCTCTTTTCTGTTCCATTGATCTATATGTCTGTTTTTATTCTGATGCCATTCTGTTTTGATTACTACGTACTGGTAGTATAATTTAATATCTGGTAGCATGATCTTTTCAGCTTTGTTCTTTCTCAGGATTACCATGGCTATTTGAAGTTTATTATGGTTCCATATAAATTTTAGGATTATTTGTTCTTGTTCTGTGAAAAACGCCATTGATATTTTGATAGGGCTTGCATAAGCATATAGATTGCATTAGGTAGTATGGATATTATAACTATATGAATTCTCCCTATCCATGAGCATGGTATATGTTTTTATTTCTTTGTATCTTTAATTTATCTCTGCAATATCTTATAACTTTCTGAGTACAGGTCTTCTATTTCTTAAGTAAAATTTATTCCAAGATATGTTTTGATGCAATTGTAAAAAAAAATTTTTTTAAATTTTACTTTGTGCTACTTTGTTATGGGTGTATATAAATGTAACTGATTTCTGAATATTATTATTTTTATTTTTTACTATAATGAATTCATTTATTAGTTCTAATAGCTTTTCAGTGGAGTCTTTGGGGTTCTCTCTATATAGTATCTTGTCATCTGCAAATAATGACAGTTTCACTTCTTCCTTTTCCATTTGGATACCATTTATTTATTTTATTTTTTTCTTACTGCTGTGGCTAGGACTTCTAGTACTAATGTTAAATAAAAGCGGTGAAAGCAGACATTCTTTTCCTGTTCCTCAAATAAAGAGAATGCTTATAGTATTTCTCCAATGAGTATAATATTAGCTATGAGTTTGTCTATATGACCAATCTATGTTGAGATATGTTCTCTCCATTCTTAATTTGCTGAAAGTTTTTCTCATAAATGGATGCTGTATTTTGTCAATGTTTTATCTGTGTTTATTAATATGACCACATTATTTTTCTTTTTTTATTTTGTTTATGTTGTATATCATGTAAATTGATTTATAAATATTGAGCCAACCTTGCACAACTGAAATGAATGCCACTTGATAGTGGTGTATAATCTTTTTAATGTATGGCTGAATTTGGTTTCCTAATATGGTGTTGAAGATTTCTTGCATTTATGTTCATTAGAGATATTGGTCCATAATTGTATATGTATGTATGTGTGTGTGTGTGTGTGTGTGTGTGTGTGTGTGTGTGTCTTTTTTGTGGTTTTCAAATCAGAGTAATGGTGGTCTCATTAAATAAACTTGGAAACCTATCTTGCCATGAATATTTTAAAATAGTTTCAGGAGAATAAGTGGTGTTAATTTTTTTTTAATGTTCAGTAATTACTGATTAGATTTTGTTGGTAGTAATTCATCTGTTCAGATTTTATGTTTGTTATTGGTTCAGTCTTAAAAGATTGTATGTTTCTGAAAATTTATTTACTAGTTAAATAAAATTGTATAATTTTTGGGTGTACAATAGGTCATAGTATTTTCTTATAACTTTTTTGTATTTTTGTGGTCTTCATTTTTACTTCTCTTTCATTTCTGATTTCATTTATTTGGGTCCTCTGTGTTTTTGTTTTTGGTTTTGTTTTTATTTTTGTTTTTGGTTTTGTTTTTGGTTTTTCTTGAGTCTGGTTAAAGGTAGGTAATTTTGTTTATCTTTTATAAAACCACCTTTTGGTTTCATTAATCTTTTGGGGTTTTTCTTCCTCAACTTTGTTCATTTCTGCTTTGATCTTTATTACTTTCCTTCTTGTACTAAATTTGGGCTTTGTTTATTTTTTTTTCCAGTTCCCTTTGATGTAAAGTTATACTATTTATCTGAGATTTCTTTTTGGTTCTTTAGGTAGACCTGCATTGCTTTGTGTTACCCTCTTTGAACTGCTTTTGTTGTGTTCCATAGATTTTGGGTCATTGTGTTTTAATTTTCATTTTTCTCAAAACATTTTTTTTATTTCTTTCTTAATTTCATAGTTAATCAATTCATTATTTGGTAGCATGATATTTAGCTTATGTGTTTGTGTATTTTTTAAGTTTTTTTTTTGTACTTTTAGTTTCATATGATTGTGGTCAGAGAAAATGCTTGGTATGATAAATGATTTTTTTCTTTTTTTTTTTTTTTTTGCTTTTTGGTATGTGGTTAGCTCCCTGTCTGGGAATTGAACCCAGGCTGCAGCGCTGACAGCACCAGTGCCAAAGCCTTAAGCCACTACACCATCAGGGAACTCCCCAGATAAATGATTTTAATCTTTTTAAATTTATTCAGACTTGTTTTGTGGTGTAATATGTGGTTTATCTTGAAAAATGTTTCTTGTGCACTTGAATAAAATGCATGTTTTCCTGCTTTGAAGTGAAATGCTCTAAAAGTATCACTTAAATGTATCTCTTTAGTGTGTCGTTTTTGGTCACTGTTTCCCTGTTGATTATCTGTCTGAAATATGTGTCCATTGATTTCAGTGGTATGTTAAAGCCTTCTACTATGATTGTGTTACTGTGATCACTTCCTTTATGTCAGTCAACATTTGCTTTATGTATTTAGGTGCTATTATATTGGGTGCATAATTATCTGCTAGGGTGATGTCTTCTTGCTGGATTGATTATTTTATTATTATGTAGTGTCCTTCTTTGTTCCTTCTTATATTATTTGTTTTGAAATCTATTTTGTTTGATATAAGTTTTTCCACCCCAGCTTTTTTTCCTCATTTTCATTTGGGCATAATTTATTTTCCATTTCTTTACTTTCAATCTTTGTGTATCTTTTGATATCAGATGGGTCTCTCTCTTGTAGACAGCACATGACTGGGTCTTGTTTTGTTTTTGTTTGTTTTTTTTTCCTTAAAGAAGTTCTTTTAATGTTTCTTGTAACAATAACATAATGGTATTGAATTTCTTTAGCTATTTCTTATCTGGGAAGCTTATTTGACTCTTTTTCTATTTTAAATGATAGCCTTACTACGTAGAGTAATTTGTGTTGTAGTTCCTTGTTTCATATTACTTAGAATATTTTCTTCCATCTTTTTTTAGACCTGCAAAATTACTGCTGAGAAATCTGCTGATCATCTTATGGGATCTCCCATGCAAATAACTACTTGTCTTTCTCTTGTTGCTTTTAGGATTCTTTCTTTGTCTTTAACTTTTGCCATTTTAATTATGATGTGTCTAGGTTTGGGTCTTTTTGGGTTCATCTTGATTGAAGTTCTCTGTGCTTCTTAAGCTTGTATGTCTATTTTCTTCACCAGGTTAGAAAAGTTTTTAGTCATTATTTCTTCAAATAAGTTCTCAATTTCTCGCTCTCTCTCTCTCTCTCTCTTTCCGGTACACCTATGATAAAAATGTTGTTATACTTAATAGTTCACAGATTCCTTCAACTATCTAATTTTTTAATTTTTATATTTTTCTGATTGTGTTTTTTCTGCTACCTTGCCTTCTAAATCAATATTTCAATTCTTTGGTTCATGTAATCTGCTATTGATTGCTTCTAATGTATTTTTCATTTCAGTTACTTTCTTCTTTATTTCTGACTGCTTGTCAATAGTTTCTTTGTCCTTCTTTAAGCTTGGTATTTGTTGACATTCTTTTTTTTTTCAGGATTAGCAAACATTCTTTATTTTTTTAATACGTTTTTATTGTTAGACTTATTGGGGTGACATCTGTTAGCAAGGATTACATAGGTTTCAGGCATACAATTCTACAGTGCATTGTCAAATTGAAGTATAATCAGTTCACCACCTAATGTGACTTCTCTTTCCATCACCTTATATTTAGCTTCCCCCTCTCCTCTCCCACACTCTCCCCTTTCTCCCCTCCCTAACACACTCGTCCCCAAATAAACATTAAACTATTGATTGTGTCCATGGGTTATTTGCTTGGTCATTTCTTTTTTTCTTTGCTTTCAGTTTTATATTCCACATATGAGTGAAATCATGCAGTTCTTTGTTTTTTCTGTCTGGCTTATTTCACTTAGCATGATGATCTCCAGGTCCATCCATTTTGTCGCAAATGGCAATATTTCATCTTTTCTTACAGCTAAGTAATATTCCATTGTGTATATGTACCAAAGCTTCTTTATCCAGTCGTCTGTCGAAGGGCACTTTGGTTGTTTCCATGTTTTGGCCACTGTGAACAGCGCTGTGATGAACATTGGGGTACATAAATCTTTGCGGACAAAGGTTTTCAAGTTCTTTGGGTAGATCCCCAGAAGGGGGATTGCTGGGTCAAATGGTAGCTCCATTCCCAATTTTCTGAGGAACCTCCACACTGCCTTCCACAGTGGTTGTACCAGTTTGCACTGCCACCTGCAGTGTACCAGAGTTCGTTTTTCTCCACATCCTCTCCAGCACTTGTTATTCCTTGTCTTATTGATAATAGCCATTCTCACAGGTGTGAGGTGGTATCTCATTGTGGTTTTGATTTGCATTTCCCAGATAGCTAATGAGGATGAGCATTTTTTCATATGTCTGCTGGCCATTTGTATTTCCTCATGGGAGAAGTGTCTGTTTAGTTCTTCTGCCCACTCTTTAATTGGGTTGTTTGTTTTTTTGTTGTTAAGTCTTATTAGTTCTTTATATATTTGAGATATTAGACCCTTATCTGATGCGTTATTGGCAAAAATTTTCTCCCATTCAGTTGGCTGTCTCTTTGCCTTGTTGATGGTTACTTTTGCTGTGCAGAAGCTTTTTAGTTTGATATAGTCCCATTCATTTATTTTTGCTTTTAATTCCCTTGCCTTTGAGGACAGGTTCATGAAGTCTTCCTTGAGTCCTAGGTCTATAAGTTTAGTACCTATGTCTTCTATACAGTTTATTGTTGCAGGTCTTATATGAAGGTCTTTAATCCATTTTGAGTTAATTTTTGTATATGGAGAGAGTTCATAGCTCAGGTTCATTCTTTTGCATATGTTTTTCCAGGTTTCCCAGCACCACCTACTAAAGAGGCTGTCTTTTCCCCACTGTATGTTTTTTGCTCCTTTATCGAAAATTATTTGTCCATATATTTGTGGGTTGATTTCTGGGTTTTCAGTTCTATTCCATTGGTATCTATTTCTGTTCTTCTGCCAGTACCAAGCTGTTTTGACTATTGATGCTTTGTAATATAAATAGAAGTCAGGAAGTGTAATGTCACCAGCCTTATTCTTTTTGTGTAGTATTGCTTTGGCAATTCGAGGTCTTTTATGGTTCCATATAAATCTAATAATTCTTTTATCTATTTCATGAAAGCATAATTGTGGGATTTTGATGGGTATTGCATTAAATCTGTAGATTGTTTTGGGCAGAATAGCCATATTAACAATATTAAGTCTTCCTATCCATGAACAGGGGATATTTTTCCACCTCTTAAAGTCTGTTTCAATTTCTTTCAAAAGTGTCTTATAGTTCTCTGTGTATAAGTCTGTCACGTTCTTTGTTAAGTTAATTCCCAGGTATTTCATTCTTTTTGTTGTGATAGCAAAAGGAATTGACTCCCTCATTTCTTTTGCTGTGG
>PVJL010016326.1:0-21323 GCA_004026885.1 Lyroderma lyra
GAGGGGGCCGGGGTGGGAGGGGGCCGGGCACGGCACACAGCCTGGCTTGCCAGACTTGGCGCACAGAAAGATAGGACCCCGAGTTAGGTCTTAATGCACGTACTGCAGGGGGTACACTAAAGATCACTCTTCTCTTTGCTCAAATTGAAATTGAATGCGTGTCTTGTATTTCACACGGCAGCCAGAGCCACGGGCCCGGGTCGTAAAGACAGGGCCGTGTTGAGGACAGCAGGGACGGGAGAGAACAGCACAGACGTTACGCCTCAGAGGGGTTTTGGGGCTTCTGTCCTGAAAGCATGTCTCCCATGAAGATTTTGGTAAGATGTTTGGAAATTTGGCTCATATAAAAGGGTTATGACTTAAAAATACATGAAGATAAATGTGGATTTCATTCAAGAATGTGAGAATATCACGAATTTTAAACATGTAAACTTAAAAAAAAATTGAGCTTAAGAGTTTCGTTTTGCGTCAACCTGTAGCAGTGTTTTTGTGAGAAGGGGCGACAAGCAGAGGTGACGGTAGGCTGGCTAGCTGTAAGTCCTGGTTTGCCGGCCCAGTTCTGCTTTAAGCCCATTAACATCCCCTTGCACTGTCAGCAGCTTGGCCATTACAGTTACCATTGTGATAGGGAGCCAAGGAGCATTCCAGAAGGGGCGGCTCCCTGATATAAGCCTGGCCACTTTATGCAGGAAAGGCCTGTAACCAGGAGCCCCGCTTCCCACACAGCTCAGTCAAGTTCAGCTGGGAATGCGGTCGGGCAAAGGGAACAGGCAGGCGCCAGAGACTTGCTGGAAGCAGCATTCACAGGAGAGTCCCTGAACGTGGCACTGAGGGACAGGAGGGAGGTCCTTGTGGAGGGTGGTCAAGGGCTGCGTGGGCCTTGCAGAAAACAGGGCTTGGGTTGAGGCACTAAAGCACTATATAGAATTCAGATGAGCTTTTGTAGTAACAGTAAAAAGAAAAGTCCCAAGCAAATGCAAAGGCTATCAGAGACAGGCTACTATTTCACGATTGATATTTCATACTTTGAATTGACAGTCATTTTCTTTATTGGATTTTGGAAATCAGCACAGGTTATTAATCTTTTCACAACTCCCCAACACCGAGCAGAACTGTATGCATGGCTGTAAGGGTGTGGGAGGTGACAGGTTAATTCCATACAATCTTTTCCATAGTTGGTTGCATTTGCTATTAACTATTAATTTCTGCAAGTATATTTCTCAAATGAATTCATTTAAAATCCAACCCACACGATGTAGAATGATTCTACAGCAATATCCACTTAAGCTAATGATGGCTGAACACTAATAGTTTTTCTACTCTTCCAAATGGCTACCTGCAGTGAACTGTGCACCGTGCTAACAGCTGCTCTTTGTTGAGCACCAACAACATAGCAGGCATGGTGCTAAGCTGTTAGCATGCATATCTCATTCAGTCACCTCGGCAAGGCTCTGTAGTTCACCACATTTACTGAGGAAACAGACTCAGATCACAGGGTATTGGCCCAATGTGCCACGTAGATCACCAAGTATTAAGTCTTGCTTGAACGCACACCTGCCTGACTTTTCTTGCTCCTTAAGGCTACTGACTTGCTCCAACCATTTGCTCAGATGTGTTACATGCACCTTCACTGTCTCCATGTTGTTGCTATTGAGAAAATAATGTATATTATTATTGATTTTTCAAATACAGAGGCCGAGACGTTTGCCATTTTTCTTTGGCAATTAATTTTGACCCTTGTGTGTGTGTGTGTGTGTGTGTGTGTGTGTGTGTGTGTGTAGTATAGTCCGTTTGATGCTTGGGGGTCCTAGAGTCTGAGATTACATTATTTTTTTAAAAGTCCAATCTGTCATCCCGTTCAGAAATATTTTTAGGAGCTCCATCACTGTGATTTTCTTCTTAAAAGATGAAATAGACGGAAATGATTTTATTTAAAACCTTTGCGTACTATATTGGCTTGAATTTGGGCCCTAAAAAGACTCTGGTTGATGAATATGTAATTGCAGATTCAATTATATGCAAAATGTCAGATTTTTAAAGATCTGTTTTAACATCCCACCAGATCGCTGAAATGAGGTAATGTCCTAGATATTTCTGCTCCGATGATGTCATGCTAACTGGTTTAGGATAAATACGGATTCAGTTTGCATTCATTCGACTCGCCTCTCCCTACCGGAATTATGGTCTCCTAAGCTGTAATGACCAGAGAGGTTTGGAAAGATTAATAGTTGATCAGCTGAAGCAGCACACGTTTCCTCAGGAAAAGGCATCACACCAAGTAGAGGGACCTTTAAGGTCAGGGCTGTACAACATGTCACCGGGTTTTACAGAAACATCGGAGGCTCTTAAATGTCACTTGGACTGGTTCTTGCAAAGCAGTTGTGACAAGGAAGGAAAAATGGGAGGGCATGAATCAGTCCTTGTGATCCCAGCTGTAATAAGGACAGTAAGTTGTACCCACCTGGGACCTGCCCTCACTCTAGACGTCAGCTGAAGCTCCTGTAGAGTTGAGTGAGCTCTGCCCTACGCCTGGCCGGGCCCCGTCCTGTTGTCTTCCCCGTGGAAGACGTTCTTCCAGTCCCCCGTGGAGAGCGAGCTGCACCGTGGTTTACAGGGGTCACGGAAGCCTTTGCTTTGTCTGCAGTTCAAGATTTTTGTCACCAAGCCTAATTCTGGGTCCTGAGGGATCATTTCTTCTCCAGGCCCCAGTACACAGGTAGTGGGAACAAGCCTGAGAGGAGAGCGAAGCTGAGGTTTAAATGAGAGACAAAGCCGGAGCGGACACAGACCTGCCCGCCCGCTGAGAGTGGCTCTCCTGTAAGAACGACTCTGGCCGGCCCTTGCCTGCTGTCCCCTGAGCCGATGCGACTGCCCCTGCGCTGCCGGGACCTTCTCGGAGCTGCGTCCCCGAAATGGCTGAACTGGTGTCCAAGTGATGTCGCGCTCTCCCTGCTACTTTTTAAGTTTTTGGCTGAAGAACAGAAAAATACCTTGCATCCATTCTTAATTCACCCGCACTCATACTCCGCATGCAGACTCAGCACTGCATTTGTGCGGTCGATTATGGAAGTAAGAATTACAAAGCACAAGAAGCTCAGAAAGATTTAAGAAGTATCTCTGTTCTCTTGCAGGTCGAGTTTACAATACACTGAACCCACGAGAGAGCCTGCGCCATCGGGAGCGAGTTCATACTTTGAGGAAATATATTATAAAGGCTTTTTAGTTTGGTTTGGTTATTGTATTTTGTTTTTCTGCTTTTATGAAACCTGCTGGACTTGGATGGGTGAGCCCTGTTTCTCAGAAAGAGTAATTTAAGTTCATCCGTATAGATAGTCGGATTATCGACAAGTTTTGCCTGTTTGTTACTGTCGGGCTATGTGCTCCCTCTGCCGTTAGCTTGGGCTTCCTTCCTTCCTTTTCGGCCGTGGGGGCGGGCCCAGGTGCGGTGGCTCCCGTCCCATTTTCCTCACTTCTCTGGTTGTAATGTAGCTTGCTGCAGTGCATCACCGATACAGACTGCACCTGCACTGTTTTAAAATTCCGTTTTAAGGAAAATGTCAACAAACTAAATTCATTTCTTTCAAAGCTGCTCAAGTCAGTAATAATTCTTCCGTGTTAGCTCTGAACTTGGAAAAAATGTTCAGGCTAAAGACTGAATTTCATTTTCTTTTGTTGGTTCTACTGCTAAACATTTTTTCTAACCCAGTTTTTGCTTGTAGAAGAGACACCGTTGTTTTCTCTATGCCTTTGTGCGTTGGCTAGGCATTTCGGAGCCTTGTTAGCTGTTTTTAAAGTGGGGAAATGTCTGCACGTTCCTTAAAGCTGAACTTTCCTACCAGTGCAATGTGTTATGACCTCGTGAGGACTTAAATTGTAGGAGTGCTTTCCCCCTTTGTCAGTGCTCCATGTGGGAGAAAACAGGAGGGTATCTTATTTGTATTTTATGGCCTATAAACGTTAAGAAATCACAGAATATTTTTTACACGTTGATTTTTTGTCATCAACAGTACCTAATTTGAGATAGGTCACGCTCGTTTTTCTTTGGAACATTGGCCAACCTTCTGTCTGTTCTTTTGATTTTTGTAGTTATAAAAGGAAAAAGGTCTGAAGTAAAATGAGAAGATGATTTTTAAAGTGACAGAGGTCCTGGATCATGCCATCCACGTATCAAAAGACCAGAATCGACTGGCAACGTGGGGGTTTCCGAATAATGGTATTGAGAAGGCTGCTCACTGGCAGTGTCAGACAAAGCCGTCAGACTTAAGTAGCAACAGCAGTTGTTAGTGTTGCAACAATAAGACAGTTGTGCTCTGACCCTGGTCCCAAGGGAGGCTGCAGCGGCCCCAGCCTCAGTCCCACTGCCTGAGATGTCGCTGCCCTCCCGTTAGAGTCCGGAAGTGACCCAGTGACGTGCTGTTGGGATTCTCTAGTCTCCGTTTAGCAATACAAGGTGAGCTTCATAGTGGGGGTTAGGCTTCTATCCAGCAGGGCGCCCAAGCAGAACGATTTGTACATGTTTACTCGGAGCGGTTTGGTTCAATGGAAATCACATGGAGTAACTGCAGTTCACGGGGAAACCGTCTTCCAAAAGAAGTAGGAGGCTAAATAAAATTGGAATTTTTAAATGCTTTCTTTACAACTATTTGTGGCACTAGGTTTAGATAAATTTCTTCCATTTCTTTTCATGCTGATACAAAGGCACAGAATGAGATGGACAGGTTCCTATTACCGGTAATCTCTTGTTAAGTGCTTGTACTCGTAGCTGGTGTACAAACTCTGACATCAGAAGTACACCTGTCCCAGAAAATAACTGCTAAGTAAGCACTCTTCACACCTACTGCTTCTGCAATGATTTTGGTTAAAAAAAAAAAAGTTCCAGACAATATTCTTTTTCTACATACTGCACTGGAACTATAATGATCCGTTTTGGCCAGAAAACAAAATTTTGAGATCTTGTAATTTTGAGATCTTGTAATTCTCCAAAGTATTAAACATTTCAATCTGGAGGTCAACAAAATTACAAATGAGAAAAATCTTAACATTTTTGCATGGTTTCACAGTGTAATGTGTGGCTTCTCTTAAGTATAGTTCCTGGAGCGCTGCATTCCCAGATGACTAGCAGAAGGCTGAAGGGAATGGATTAACCTTTACACCCACGTGTGCACGTGTTTTGTGACGAGTGTACACAAAATATTACCTGAACATGCCTAATAAACACGGGTTCTATAAACACGGCTCTTACACTGCCAGTGTCTCCTGGACACTGACAGCCCGTGATCCCTGCAGTCAGAGACGAGGGACAACGCGGGCCTCCCCGCCGCCCTCCCTGGGGGCAGTGAGATGCAGAGTCTTGAAGTAACACCTAACTGCTCCATGTGGGCGCCCGAGCTGTGTACTTTAGTTCTCGATTTACATCATAAAATAAAATACTGAAACTAAGTATCTAGCGTGGAGGATCCGTTTGGAAGCGCGTTAACCACGAGGAAGCTGATTGGTTAAGTTCGGATTTGTGTTTCCTGGAACTGGTCCTCCGAGGGCGTCCGCCCCGGGAGTGCCCGCTGTGCTGCGCTCTCAGCCGGGCCTCCTGGGAGCCCGGACTCCGGACGGGGTCACGTCCAAGGTCTCACAGCCCTCTTTCCCCACAGCCTAAATCAGGGCAAGTATTTTAGTAAGTCCCAGGTTAGCTGCTGAAACTAGTGAGTCTGTGCTCAGGAAGGAAGAGACTATCTCAGGCCTGGGAGACCCAGGGTGGCACCACAGGTGTGCTCCGCACTGTGGGGACACCTGCTCCTGGCACAGGTGTAAGCGTCTGCTCCCGGTTACAGGCACAGATTCAGGAGCCTGGTGGCCTGGGCCCAAATTCTGGCTCTAACCGTGAGACCATGGGCAAGTCACTTCACCTCTCCCTGCCTTTTCCTCAGCTGTACTAGTCCCTACTTGTAGGCCTATTGGATGATTATCACAGCTAGTATGTGTGACGTGCTCAGTGCCTAGCACGTTACGTAAGGCTTAAACCGGTCACTAAGTCATCCTTACAGACACTCTGAAATTTTTGTCTGTGCCAGAAAAATTACTCTCAAAAGAAAGCAGCATCAGAGGAAAACTGTCGATTAAAGGTGTAGTCAGGTCTTCCAGCCCCTCAAGTCTGAACCCTTATCGCCAAACCAGGCCTACACACAACCACAACAGGCCGCTAGGGCTCAGCGTCTGAAACACACACCGCGTTTGCAATGCGGTGTTACCATGGCTTCTGTTTTAAAAGAAGTGTACCAGGAGTTGCAAAATGGAATTTCCTAGCTTTTGAGAGACCCTGAAATGAAGTCAACAACCAAGGAACGGACATCGAGGCTTAATCTGCCTTCACGTTGAGTAGCAGTGTGGGCCAGTTTCACCTGGGACCACGGTTTTAGTGCCCCGTTTGGGAACTGCTGTATTTCTAATTTGAGATGTTCCCTATGTGGCATCAGTTTCGCAGGACAGCATTTACAGAAATGCGGTGATGTGTGCGTGGTCAGCCACACGCAGCTGGGGGCACTGACAGAGGGTCTCGTTGCCCATATCCCTCCAAGACCCACGTGGTCCTTCACTTTGTCTTAGAGAGTATCAGAAAATGCAAGTCCCCTACTGGCTAAGCAAGCAGAAAGCACACACGTACTCTGTTTCCAGATAGATGAGTAGTAATTTTCTTCCGGCACCTAGGAAGAAGCTCCCCCCCACCCCCCAATTTGGTAAGACGTGTGGGACATATTGAAAGGCACCGTCAGTGCTGTTCAGCTCTCTGTTTTAATTCCTTCGGTATGTGGGGTAAGTGTAGTGCATGAGCTGCGGTAAATGGTGTCACAGACTTCTGCATGTTACCCCACACCTAAAACGTGCTGACTTGGATCCATTGTTCTGCACACTATTCTGTAAATCACTGTGAGCTAGCAATACTGGTGGATCAACCCTTTTCAGGTGTGCCACCAGCCACATCCTTTTTCTCTCGGACACACATACACCCACCCACACGCACACACAACCAAATCCTCATTTTTGCAGGTCTCTACTTATTCCGATGGCCTGAATAGGAATCTATTTTTAAAAATCCAACTGAGAGAGAATGACGGCGCCAAACTCGAAACTCCAGAGGATTAAAAATCCCAAAGTGGGCGCCGTCAGCGCTGCGGCCTGGGTTCGATTCCCAGTCAGGGAGCTACCAAAAAGCAAAAAAAAAAAAAGCAAAAAAACCCCAAAAAACAAAAAAAAACAAACCAAAAAAAAACCAGAGTGTGGGAGTGTGGAGGTGAAATATTTTGTAGTCTGCCATGGGTTTGAAAATGTTAAGGCATGAGAGCAGAGCTCATTATGGGCAGAGCATGCACGTCCGACTTTACCCCCTAACACTGACGCGTTTGGTGGTTAGCGTCTGGGAGTTTGTTAGGAATGCAGAACAGAAGGCTGGCCTCAACAGGACCTACCTATCAGAATTTACATTTTAATGAAAATCACAGGCAAGTCACATGCACATGAAAGTTGGAGGAACAGTCATGGGGAACTATTAAGTATATTGCTGACTGATTATAGTTACGTGAAATGTTAAGAGAAAAAGAATTCCCTACCAATGCAAGCATGGAAAAAATCCACTTTTGATGATCCTAAAAATGAGTTCACGCCTGTGTTTTGTGGGCCACCTCTGTGTCACCCTGTTGTCTTCCCGCTTTACCTGCTGGCCCGTGAGCTCCCTGGAGGTGTACACGGACATCCAGGTGTGTCTCCAACATCCAGCACATTTTAAACAACGTCTTTAATTTATTTCTTTAAACATTAAAATATTCTGTTCCTAAGTAATTTTGCTAGTATTACTATGGACCATTTTCTACTTCTTATCCACTAAAAGCTCCAAACAAAACCTCCCATAAATGGTTAAGAGTAACAATGCAATGGAACTAGAAAGCAAAATTACAAAAGAATATATAATTAACCAGGTGCACAATCCTTATCCACTAGGGTAAAGCATGGAATTAACTTATTGAATAAGCAACTGAAGAAGCATATTAAAAAAAAAAAAAGATTTTTTTAGAAACTAGTATTCCAGACTGGATTTAATCATCGACCTCTTTAGAGAACTTGACTGCCCTCTAGTGGGGGGAAAAGTTAATACAGACTCCCCGGTTTCCGATTGAGAACCAGGGGAGGGAAACAGCCTTGGTTCTGGAAACATCCGGATCACCGGTTAATTGGTTATTTTCCCCTTGTCTGGCAGATTTCTTGTATTTTTCATTATAAGGTCACAGATCCTGTAACCTCAGTTCGATGTGCGTTTTTCCAAGACGAACGAGGAAACCGGGGTGGGCTGCAGCTAGCTAACAACTAGGGGGAGGGGCGGGGCGGCCACGCCCAACGCAGCCACCGTCTCCGGCGGGGAGCTCGCGGGTGCGGTGGGCGGCAGTCCGTCCTGTTCAGGTGGCATGAACAGCCGTGAGGGATACCTCCGGGAGTTTGCTTAAGATGGTCTGGATACATCAGTGGGAAATATACTCAATGAAATGTGGATTTGATTCATTGTACAGATTTGACTTAAAATTCTGACTGATGCTCACAGACTTAGGTAACTAGCGATCCTGCATTGGAGGGGGGACGCTGTTTTATTGTGGGGCTCGGTTTTATGCACTGGGAGAGGGCCATTCTTGAATCAGTGAAATGGGGCCTTCTGCAGCATTTTCGTCACCGAGGACAAGCTACTGGGTGGAAGACATATTGTGCCGAAAGAGCACATGCTTATTCCAGTCTCTCCATTAGTCATTTAAAAAAACCCCAAAGTAAGTGAAATTATTTTTAATGCAACAGATAACGCCCTGCTAAAAATGTTTACGACTAAGGGCGGAAGCAATTGCTCTAACAATAAGAATACCCCTGTCCCCTTTAGACCAGAATAATTCACTGCAAATCTGTGAACCACATCACAAAACCATTGTAAAACCTGACTAAGGAAACTCTGGATTTTAGTATCACACACCCTCCAATCTTATTTGCTATTTAAAAATATACGGTACTTTCAGAGAATTTTACATGCATGGACAAACACCAGCAGTGTATTAATTTCCACCATCACGAATGAGCTGTGTCGTGCGTGCTACACTGGGTCACACTGCTTATCGCAGGTTCAGCTTACTCGCCTGTGTGCAAATACACACACATGCACACATGTGATGAAACGATAAGCTACTGCTGTTTCTTGCAGTTTTATCCTGAAATCCTGACCAAACCCTGATCGTCTCACTTCAATTTATCCATTTAGAAGATGCCCACTTCTTTAGGGAAATACTCTATTCACCTCGTGCAATGATGCTGAATACAATAATTGGTTTAATGAATCAGGAGAAAACACCTGCCCTGGTGATGCACTCACTGATTATGCTTTGCAACTGGAACGATTTGCAAATGCAGCTTGCTTAGGGCAGAAAGGACCCGGGCATTTGTTGTAGTGGGGTTGGGATTTTTGTTAATGGCATGGTGGCTACCATTTCACGAACCATCCGTGTTTCTGTGTAAAATTGAGACCATGTTAACAATAATCAGCAGTGGAAGAACAGTTGGGAAAATAAAGTCACAACATTGTGCTTAAGCTGTATTTATGTACTTAGGGATGTAACCTTACAGCGTACACGCTGAAGACTACGATCTCCATTACATGTGCGTGTTTTTACCCACTGCAGCCGCACACGACTCTGCGGAGTCTCCCAGCCACCCTCAGAACACAAGCCGGGCCATTAGCAAGCACCTGCACACACGTCCGACCCGCATGAACGTGCATAATGTGGACAAAACCGAAAAGACATTTGCTCTGTAACGTACATGAGCCACCGGAGACAGAACTCCCTTGGGCGGGGGGGGGGGGGGGAGAATAAAACAAGGCTTAATCCTTAACCAAATGCAATCATTTCAAACCTTCTGAACAAATTAAGGCCACGGAGTCAGGGGACAGTCACGATAATAATGATATGAAATAGTAACACGGATGGAGACGAGTTTGTAGGCCCTCCCCTGCCGCAGAAACCTGGGTGCGGGAGAGGAGCGCAGGGCCAGCTCGCCTCCACCCCCGTTCTCGGCACCTTTCCGTGCTTGCGGGGGGAGGGGTAGCTCAGGGCACTGCGCAGAAACCCGTCTCCCGGCCCCTCCCCCCGCCCGCGGGCCGAGCGCCCAGCTCCGGGCCTAGGGGCGCAGGGTGCGGCGCGGGCTCTGCAGGGTTGGCTGCGCTCCACGCCCGCCCGCCACGTGCGCCCCCAGCCGGCCGGCACCCACGGTGGGTGGGTGCCGGCCGGTTGGGCGGGGAGGGGTGGGGCTGAGCCGCGCCCTGCTCGAAGAACGAGGGTCCCTCCTGGGGAGACTGCCCAAGGGGGTCTCCATCCCCGGAAATCCGAGAGGAACGGAGCGTGGGCCGAGGGCGTGGGTGGCGGGAGGAGAGCCCCGCGGGCGGTGAGAGCACGGGAGAGAGAACGCTGCCCGCTGCCCGCCCAGGGAGGGGGTCACCCCTGCGGTCTCACGGCCGCAGCGGCTTTGTGTGGCCGGGCGGGGCTCCAGCCAGCCTCCCTGCAGAGACCCCGCTTGTCTGGGAGGGGCTCGGCGCTGGGATGCAGGTCACACAGGGGGCCCGGGAGGTGCGGGACTGCGGGGCGGGGAAAGGGGCTCTAGGGCTGCAGACCCTCGCCCAACCCCCTTTCCCCGCCCTGTCTCGGAGCCCGGCTGCGCGCGGAGGGTGGGGCAGGGGCGGGGCTGCCCAGAGCGGGCGCGGCGGTCCCGGGTCCCCGGGGTGGGCTCCCTCCAGCCGCCGCCGGTGCCGCCGGATCCCGGGCGCCCGTGTGCCGCGAGGCGGGGGGCACGCGGAGACCCAGGATGCGGAGCCTCGTGCCGGCTCTGTCTCCACTGCCTGCCTCTCTGATGCAGCTTCGGCGGATGAAATGCGCCGAGATTTGGCCCCGTCTGACCTGGATATTTCATGCGGCTCAATTTAAGACCTTGACCTCTTTTGCATCTGTGTTATTATATATAGATGTTAATATTACAGATAGTACGTCCACATATCTAGGTTCCAGAAGCTCTTCCACAAACCGATCAAATGAGTTTAAGGGACCTTTCTCTGCGGCGGTGCCTAATCACCGGAGACAATGTGCATTTGAAAGGAAAAATGTTAGCCCACTGCCCCGCTCCGCCCTCCGCAGGACGGGACGAACAATGAGGCCGGGGCGGGGGGCGGGGGGCGGCGGCAGTGGGCAGGTCGCACTCCGAAGCCAAGGCTGGGGGTCTGGAACCCCAAGTGCGGGGCGTGGCGCTGGGTACCCCCCACTCCCCCGGCTGGGCTCCTGGCGCTCCCCACCCGGGGCCATGGCAGCCGAAGAGGCTGCAGCCCACGGGGGCGCGGGGCGCTGGCGCGGCTCCGCACAGGGTGGGGCCGCCCGCATTGTGCACCCCGCGCGGCAGGTGCCTCCCCTGGGACGTGCGTCCGCACACAAAGAAACCCCACCCCAGCGCCAGCGCCCCTGCTGCCCCTCCACCCGCCCCGCCGCGCTCGTCCCGCCCCTGCAGCTGCCCACCCGCGCCCTCCGCGCCCTCCCACTTCCTCTCGCCTTCCCCTCCCTCCCCTGAACACAAAGGAGTGCAGCCCCCCACCCCGCCCTTCACCTCCGGCGGCGCGCCCCAGGACCAGCGGGTTCGCGGGGAGACAATACCGTCGAATTCGCCCGGTTCGCCGCCCGCCCCTGGTCCCCACCCTCCCTTCACACAGCCCAGATGGGACCGCGTTTCCCCCTTTCTCCTGCCCTTTCTCCCCCCCATTTTCTGCTCTTTTCTTACAACTGGAGGAGAAATACAGAACATTACAAAGCACTTTCCACGATCTCCCTTAACCCCAACCTGAGGCGGAGAGCCCCGTAGACCCCGCCCTCCGCCAAGGAGCCTCAATTTTAAATACGGAAACATCATCAGTTCCGTTCCCTTGCGAAGGCAACTTACCTGCTTCGACTTTTCGGGAGAAATGCTGAGCTGTAGGTGTCTTAGGGTCCCCTCCCTTCCCCTCCCCCACCCCACCCTCCGGCGGGCCCGTCCTTCGCGGTCCCCGGGTTCGCAGGGGCGTCTAGCTCACGTCTCCGAGCGCCTTCCCAGCTCGAAGCGCGAAGGCGAGGCCGGGCTCCCCGCGAAGCCGCGGGCGGGCGAGGCGCTGCCTTACCCATTGCTGTTTTCGCCATTGCGGGGACGTGCGGACGCGGGGCGGCGGGGACGGCGACGGCTCCGGCGACGGCGGCGGAGAGAGCGAGCGAAGACTGAGTAAGGCACTGAGTCTGCAGAGTGGGACCGTGCGAGAGAAAGAGCTGGAGGCAGGAGCCCATGAATAATTATCGCTCAGAAGCGCAAGCAGATTGGCTCCCAGGGTCCCCTGACATGACTCCCGCGGAGTCAGAATCTCCAAGCATTAAATATTGATTGGCCAGGAGTGCTGGAGTGCAGAGGACCCGAACGCAAGCTGAAATGGAAATCAGCCCTTCCCGGGCGGCTCCCCCCCGGTTCGGGGGCCTGGTAGTACAGTCCACATGGAGGGGAGGGTCAGCCCCGCCGCCTCCGAGGAGCTCAGAGCCCGGCCGTGCCCACCTGGGGGCCGGGAGGCCGGCCTTGGCTCACACATGCTTCCTCGCACCCAGAGTCCTAAAGAAGCAGAGGGACTCGGTGGCCTGACAAGTCTTAATGACAGGCTGTCTGTTCGAAACTGCTGTTTACACACGGACTCGACTTATTTATCTTTTCTCTTTCACCTTGGGCCCTGTCCTTGGTAAGATTCTAGTCTCCCAGGGTGGCCCCGTGTCACCTATGGTGGCAACTCAGAGTGAAACTGCATCCTGGTCTTCTGTCTCCCAGCGCAGCTGGGGTCAGATGTCTCTGCACCCCTGAGGGCCCCTCAGGGAGCCAGGCCAGATGTTTTCTACTCTTGGCACCAAAGGAAGGGGCTGCCTGGGCTGCTTGGGATAGGGACAAGTGGTTCTGGTCCACCCGGGAACCGCCTGAAAGAGGACGAAAGGCAGCCTCTGTGCCTGTGTCCTGCCCATCTGAGCAGTGGAGGAGCCACAGGTGGGTGGGGGCCACGCTGCCCCGGGAATGTAGGACTTCAGGGCTTGAACCTGAGTGACTTTTCTGGGTCTCTGAGGAGAACCCTGTACACTGACAGCTTAGAGAAGATAAAAGACCTTGATCTGGAACCTGATTGTTTTTGAGATCCAGCAACTCCATGGACACAGGCCAAGGAAGGATGCGTTCCAGTTTCCCCTTGAGCGATGTGTTATGTGAGCATCTCTGAGACCAGCTGCAGAAATGACTTTTCATTACAGACAAGGCCTTTCTTAGTTCATTCTTACTCACCTAATCCATGTTATTCATTAGTTCATCGCTTTTCCCCTTCTCACGTAAATATTCCTTGAGCACTTACGGTGTGCTAGGCCGTGAGGACACGGCAGCGAGCAAGGCCCTAGGACTTTCCTCCAGTCTAGCTCCACTTGGAAACTGTGCTTTTGACATTGAAAAAAATAAGCAAAGATGCGCTAATCCCATTGCCTTTGAGCTAAAAGAATAGCCCATGGACGAAACCCTGGCAAGCTTTTATTTAATAGCAATATTAGAGTTCTTTTCTCATGAATGAAGTAAGTTCGTAGCAGTTTTCCATCAAACCACATTTCGAAATGTCTTTGCAGCCTCGTGAATAATACGCAGGTTTGAAGGCCTGAAACCATTTGACTGCAGCAGGGCACTCTCCTTGGTGCTGAAATGCATTTCTTCGTCTCCTGTCACCTCGTGAGACATCTTAATTCTGTGGACAGTTGCTGAATGATAGAAAGCTATTGGAACGGAATCATTTCTGACCTGCTGAGTCATAGGAAAAATAAAAGATACAGTGGAGATCAATACAATTATTTCTTGAACTGGAAGATTCGAAATTCTTTTTCCTGTCACTGGATAGGTCTGGGCTATGACACAGCAAGAGAGCAGTATGGGAGTTGGCAGGGTGTGCAAACAAATAACCTTTTCTTGCTCTCTGTAGTCATTTCCCACTTTAAGTGTAAGGGCTGCTTCGCCCTCAGTGTGGTAAGTTAGCAGTCATCAGGTATCATCAGCAGGGCCGCGTGACAAATGACTTTAAAACATCTCCTTTTCCCCACCACCCCCCCCCACCCCCCCCAGCACAGGCTGCATGTCATCTCTACACATTCTTTAGTTTTCTTGGAGAAATGGGTCTCTAACTCATGGCATTAATGTCTGTAACAGCTGACACTGGCAGGTGGACAAGGTCTATTATATTTTTGATCACTGTGAGTAAAACAAAACAAAGCACACTCCACTGTTTTGTCTCTCATTCTCTGGTGAACACTAGTGACCGATGGATAGGAATGTGAGAGGGAAGTCAACATACACAGGGGCACGTGTCCGGTGTGTGACTCCTTTCTGTTTTTGGCTTTCTGGGTGCTGGGCACCTGAACTCAGTTATGCATGATTTTCAAATAACCTCAAGCAGGAGAGAGGTCAGGTTAGTATGACTTCCTATAGAATAGGAAGGTAGCAGGCTAAGATCAATCAGCCAAGAAGGAAACCTAAATAAACTCAAGAGAGCTGAGTTATAATCAATTATTACTTTTTCTCTTCTTTTCATTGTCAATTATGCATCTTAGCTGGAGAGAATGGGGCAAACTAGGAAGAGCGATGTTAGCTCACGTTCAATCACTTAGTCATTATTCACTCATTTGTTCAGCTCACTCATTCATCCAGCAAGTGTTTATTTAATGAAATTTCAGACTTTTGTAGTATTAAGAAGTCAGTTAAGCTTCTCCTTAATGTTTAAAAAAATATGAAATGAGGAACAATGTATGCCCCACCTCTTTAAGAAAATGTTATGACTTTGGGAACATGAATATTATCTTGTGTATCAGTTAGAGTCCTTTTGGTTGCAAAGCATAGAGAAATAAAAACACCCCAAACTGGTTGCCCTAACTACAGAGGTAGGGTGATCCCCAGAGGTCTGGATATGGGAGTCGTCCTTCCTGGAGGTCATGGTTTTCATGGGGACAGGTGGATCCCCAATTAAAGAATAAGTACCAGATCTGTACTGTATAAAATGAGGACAATGACACGTATGTATCTTCCAGGGTTTGGGCAGGGTGAAGGGGTCATTGTAGTTATTCTTTTTATGGTTTCTAATACATGTAAACTTTGTAAGGGTAGGGACTGAGTAGTGTATATAGTTATATCCTTTTTAGTGTTTGGCTTCATGATTCACATGGTAGATAGTCAGTAAATGCTTGTGATGTAACAACAGTAAGAAAACACAGTTGAAAATAATTCAAGATGATTGAACCCACTGAAGGCACAGTCTGCGCCCCCCGCCCTGTTGGGAGCACTAGGCTGTTCACTTATATCCTGCCCCATTCACAAAAGCACTTTGGTGGATAGAGCTCATGTCAGTAGGAGACCCTTGTTGGTTTTTCTTTCTTATCTTTAAAAACGAGAAATCAGAGATGTGCTATCAGATTTTAATGACTGTGCGTTATGGTGTATTATTGTGCATTATCTCTGTGAGGAGGTCTAAAGTGTTGATATCTTTCCAAATTGGAGAGGATTAGCCATTGTCATCTAATGTAGTCATATGATTTTATGCTCATAAGAATCAAGTATCTGGAAAAGAATCCTAAAATAATTATTACAAGTTAGTGAGCTATGAAAACTGTGAGAGTTAAATTAATTATTTTGATTTGACCTCCATTGATTACAGAAGTTTGTGAAAAAAAAAAGTCATAAAAATCTTTTAGGTGGTTAGAAATGCAATTATAGCCCAAGATATCTAGAGATACATCTAAAATAACAACACATGAAAAAATGGTTAATAGACTGACATTTTGATTATTTTGCCATTTTAAAGCTCTTATAGATTAATGAAAAAATAAAAAGAATTTAATGTCCTTACAAGCACCATTTAATAGAAAAAGAAAAGTCATTTTATTCCAAGGAGGAAGAGTTAGTGTGCCTTTTTAACAATGAAATTTGCATTGTTCAGGAACTTGCCGATGTGTTAGAGTTGTTTCTGCAATGGTGAATGAAGATACCTTATTATTTTCTTCTTAGATCAGTTATATAAAAATGAAGAATGATTAGTTAAATATTATCTCCTTTTTCGTAGCTAGGGTTTTCTTCACGTCCAGATGGGACTTGGACATATTAGTGATTAGCATAACGTACCCGGAAGCACAATGACTTATCGAACTGAGTAAGTCCTAGTAATGGTTTCATAATTGAACTTTTCTTGAAATGAACTGCTCCAGTCAAAAAGAAGGATTTGATATGGATTTAATATTTGCATCTTTACGTTAAATTGGCATTGAAAAACTCTTTTTTTATGTCTTGGCAGCCATGACGGTAAGTTTCTCCTTCTCTCCGTGAGTTGATGGACAGCTTGAGTCCAAGGACGACATTAAGTGGACACGCGTGAAAGCGGGGAGGTTGGTTCCCTGGGAATGTCACTCCGCATTTTCGCATTTTTGTTCCATCCCTCCAGTGAGACGGTACAGAAGTACCTGGAGCAGAAGAAGTCTAGGGGAAGTGTGACTCTCTCTGTTTATCCCGCAGCACGAATTTTATGCTGGTTTTTTAAGCAGAAGCCCTCCTGTGAGCATTGCACTGTCCGTGCAGTTCACATTGGTTGTCTGAGAACGTGGACCACTGCAAGGAGGAGGGACATTAGGGAAGGGAGCAGCAGAAGCATTTTTATTTTATTATACCACTGTGCAGGGAGGGTTTCCTTCTAGTCACTCAGTAACTTACTCCCTGACCCGCTGAACTCCCCCACCCCATCCTGCTTTATCATCAAATGGAACCAAATTAATAGATGTAGGTAGTATTTTAAAAGGCGATTTCATCAAAACTTCAATTTACAGTGCCATTAGCCTTGAGTTCAACTGTAGACAATAGATTCTTTATCTTGATGGACTCTTGCTTTTTTTTTTTTTTAATAATTGCTTCCTGAATCATAGGCTAAATAATTACCCCTATTTTTCAAGAATTCAGGAGCACTGTGCAGATTAGGTAGCAAATGCTGCCTATCGTGGCCGGAAAGAAATTGCCCATAGATGTGCTATTTGTGTTTCTTTAGAGTGTGCAGGAAGTGTCTTCTTCTGGAGAGGAGATTCCACAGAACTAGTGTGCACATTTTCGATGAAATATTTACCTCAGAATGTGAGACGACTGTACTCAAATGTTTTGTGGAAGGCTATTTTAGATAGACACCGAGAGAGCAAATAGTAAACTTGCACCAATCAAGTTAAAAAAATTATCAGGATTTCTTTGTATCCATTTCTTGCTTTTTCTATCTTGCTGAACTCTTTAAAAGGAAATCTCTTATTTTATTTATTTTTATTGTTGAACTTGTTGAGGTGACATTGGTTAGTCAACTCACACAGGTTTCAAGTGTGCACTTCTATTATACATCATCTATGTGTTGCATTTTGCATCCACACCACCCACAGTCACTTCTCCTTCCATCACCACATATTAGACTCCCCCACCCCTCCCCTCCCCCCACCCCTCCCCTCCTCCCCCACCCCCTCTCCTCTGACCCTCCAGTAACCACTAAACTATTGACTGTGTCTACGAGTTTTTGTTTCTTTCTTTGTTGGTCTTGTTCCTTTGTTGCTTTCAGTTTTACATCCCACATATGAGTGAAGTCATATGGTTGTGGACTTTTTCTGTCTGACTTCCTTTGCTTATCATGATGATCTCAAGATCCATTGATGTCGTCAGACACCATTTAAAAATCTCTTAAACTTAAGTAAGTACCTCTAAAAAAATGAACCCTTTTCTACACAAATACAATTTTGTTATTACTCATTTTAGTAATTCATTGGTATCATGTAACACCTGGTCCATAATCATTTTCACGATTTTCTCAAAAATGCCTTTTTACAGTTTCTTTGTTTGCAGCGGGACCCAATTGAGGTCCACATGTAGTGTTCAGTTTTAGGTTTCTCAAATTTCTTTTAACCAAGAACAAACCTTTCTTCTTTCTTCTTTCTCCTGCCATCGAGTTATTGCAAAAACGTGGGCAGCTGTGCTAGAACGTTCTCACGTCCCGATGTGGCCGCTTCCCCGTGGCCACTTGTTTCTGTGTGTCCCATCAGCGGACGTCAGCTTTCTTGATTGGGCTCAGGAACGTCTCCTCCAAGAAGAACACGGCTATATTCAGCCCAATTAAAAGCACAGCCGGCATTATCTACGCACGCGGTGGAGATCGGCCGTGAAACCTTGGCCAGGAAGGGTTTACAGAAGCAAGAGCGACGGCAGTCTGACGAGCAGGGAAACGCTATTGTCCTCTGGTCCACGGTGGGCAAGGCTACCAGGGAGAGCATCTTCCTTGACTGAAGGAGACTGGCATGGATCAAGGACTGGGCGTCCTCAGGAAGGCCGCGGGGGTGACTGATGCGTGTTCTGGGAACCGCCACGCCGGAAAGTCACGCGTTGCACTTCTGTGCGTGGCTGCAGCTGAGCTGCTGTCTGCACGTGCGCCCCAGTGTCCTCCTTGGACAAGCCAGGACCGCCCCCTGGCTCTCTTGTGATAACTCTGCCCGCCTCTTGGTCAGAGTCGGGGCAGTGGCCACAGCAGCTACAGTCCTGACGCACTGAGCTCCGCTGGGCGTCAGCCTGGCCGAGTGGCAGTGGGGTCCTTTTCACACGTCAGCACCTGCCACATGTCTGAGGACGATCGTAAATACCAGAAGAAACACTTGGAATCCCACTTGTCACCTTGTTTAAATTGGCCTAGAACCAACCAAAGTCTAAGTTTGACTGATCCACAGATCAGTTGGGCCAACCTTGAAAACTGTGCTTTTTTCTTTTCTTTCTTTCTTTCTCTCTTTTTAAATTATTGAGTCCACGTTTCCTGAAGTGTTTACCCAGGCACTGGTCGTCGCACTGGCTCGGTACCTGGTTGGCCTGGATGTAAACAGTCAAGAACGACTTGTGGGCCGAGTGGGCTTCCCAAGCTTAAGCTCTTTTACTTGTCATTGGTTACTGTCGGCTATAAATTGTGGGTCACACATTTCATTCTGAGGAAGAAGTCCCTGTGATATCTGGTGTCTTGGATGTTTTGTGGTAAGTCCCCGTGTCAGGGATCGCCACCAAAAACATGAGGTGTAGAGGTATTCGTTTTACAGCCTTAGAAAGGCAGTCTGACCTTGTCAAAGATCAGGTCCTATATTGATGTCATTAGCATGGCATTAGCCCATCTAATTACATAGGAAAGATTGTCCCTTGGGTGTATATTGACAGGATATGAAGATAATCAGTTGGTACCAGTTGTCATATATCTGTAATTGTTCTAATTGAGAAGAACGAACATGCTTGTAGATTTAACAAATCATGTAATAGTTCTGAATTGATTAAGGACAAAATAACTTGCATCATTAGTCACCTGTCCCTCTCTATCCTCGGTATCCCGTGGATGACTTCGAGTTTCTGGATGTGTAACTAACAGCCGTAATGGTGGGCGGCCAAGAGTTCAACTGAGGCACGTGCGTTAGATGCTTTTTAGAAGGGTCTGGGCCCCGTAAGAAATCCCACAATTGGCAATGTTGGCAGCTGTGGTGATTGGCTGTTGCAATTGTTGGCTTATTTCTATAAATTTCCTACTTCGGGGGACCTTTTAGGGAGCCCAGGGTTAGAGCTCCACGGAGAATGGATTTCTGTATTTGTATGTCTAATAGGAAAAGCTCTTCAAATTTTATTTCAAAGAACTCAAGTTCTACTTAAAGAAAAGACAGACTATTTGCTAGCCTGCTATAAACTGACATTTATTTGCTTTTTATCTTGTAACTTAGCAACCAAATCCGTTCATAGGATTCAAACGTGTTCTTTTTCTCTCTTTCTTTCCTTCTTGATAAATTCCATCTCTGTGTAGTCCTTAAAGGGCCCACATCTGAACAGCATTTAACTTTCCTCTCTTGGACTTGTTCATCTCTACACTAGTCCTTTAAATAAGGACTTACTAGTCTTTATAAACCACTGATAATAGGAACTCCACTCAAAAAGTGTGTAACCTATTCTGTTATTATTACCTGGACCAAACAGAGGCACACCAGTGTGCTTGTTTCATAGGCAATGAAAATACCTTATTATGTGTTTTGGAAAAAATTGGAAGTTTTCCTTCTTATGTGCCATTTCTGTCATAGTTTTCTAGTAGCATTCAAGTGGCAAAGGCGACTGTGTCCTCTTCTGATGACCATATATTGGAAAGGGAAAGGACACAGCCCCATTTTTTCTTTCCACCTCCAATTTCTACTATTTTGTCCTGCCCCGTGGTCGGTGCTTACATGTCCCCCTGTCTCAGGCTTTAAGGGAGCAAACCCAGAAATCCCACGAGCACACATGGGATCCCAATCCGGGAGGTCGTGTGGACATGCCAGCGTCCCAAGGAGCAGCTGAAAGTGGTCTTTTTTAAATTAAGTTTTCAATCGCCCCCCGATCACACCTCAGGGGTAGATGAGGGTCGAAGTGATGGATGAGCTGTCCGGTGACCGCTCCCTGGACGTCGTTTCCTCGCAGGAGTTGGAAATGACACCGATGGAGAGAGGGTGTCATTTCTCACGGAGGGTCATTAGCTAAGACATCTCCTCCGCGTGTCTCGCTTTGGCCTGTGTCCCCAGGCGGCATTCCAGGGCCCAGTGCTGGTGTGGCCCTGACGTTCACGCCGAGGGACCGGTGCCTTTGCCTGCAGCTCCTCCTAAGCAGCTCCTCCGGCTCAGGTGCCCGTTTCCCGGGCATCCGGCCTCCAGTTAACTTCTTCAGCGTCTGACCGAGGAGGAAAGCTCCCCCAGTCACCCAGGAACCAAGCGGGAAGACATAAAATTGATCTTTAATTGGCCTTCTTAGTGGACAATTAGAACGACCCACCTCCCAGTAATTTAACTTCTTTGAGGGGTGTTCCCTCAAGTTCACGTCCAGAAACACGGATGCTGCATGCAGGCTTAGGCGGAGTGTTTGCGAAGAGCCCGGCGCACCAGCGGGCCTCACGTGGGCGTTTGCACGGTGGGGGTGGCCTGTCGGCGCCTCTGAGAGGGAAAGGGTTTACATGTCTGTGTCCAAGCACATCGGGGTGGCTAAGTCACGTGACGTTCGTGGTTGCAGGGCCCTGTGCCGAGTGAACACAGAGGGACGGCAAGGAGGAGGGCCGTGGCGGGGTGGGGCCTTCGGCCAGTGATCAAGGCAGGAGCGTTGGCAGTTCCAACGGGCACTCAGAAGGAATTTGGCCTGTGGGCTGGGGAAGAGGG
>PVJL010016327.1:0-21298 GCA_004026885.1 Lyroderma lyra
TTGGAGAGGACACTGGTTGGTGGAGTGGCTGTGGTGTGCGCACTGACGGAGGCAAGTCCATGGCAGGCTGTTTTACAGGCCTTTGTGGCCGAATTGAAGAATTAGCTCCCCGTGCACCCTGGAGTCACTGCTGCACTCATAGACAAAGTCTTGCATCCAGGCCTCTTCCTGGTGAACTGAAAGATGTTCGTGATGAGGCCGCAAAAGTTGTGAATTTTATTAGGTCACAACCACGAGGCTCCAGATCGTTTAAAGTATTGTGTGAAGAAATTCCTTTTGGATATGGAGATAAGGTGGCTGTCTCCTGGCAAAGTACTTACTTGGATGTTTGAACTTAAACATGAAGTCCAGGTATTTTTTGAAGATCATTTCCCTCTTGCTCCGAAGTTTCAGGACAGTGACTGGCTTTAAAGTCTTGCATATTTTCAGATATTTTTCTAGAAATAAACAAACTCAACTTGGGACTTCAAAACAGCTCAATCGCCATGTTCAAAATAACTGATAAAACTGAATCAATGATTTAATAACTGGACTTTTGGAAAGCGTGTATTGAAACAGTTCAGCCTAAAGTTTTTGAAACTCTGCACAACTTATCTGAGAATGACTTGCACCTATCCCAAAACATGAAAGAGAATATTGTAAGTCACTTAGAAGGTCTTAAAGTGTCCTTTTATACGTACTTTACTCAACGTGAAAAAGAAAACAACTGGATTGCAGATCCCTTTAATGAGGAATTCTTCAAAAAAGCTAACTATCAGTCAATGAAAAAGAGCAGTTAAATGAACTTTCAACTGATTCTTCTTTACATTCTGATTTTGAAAGAAATCATCATCTTGTTACCTTCTGGGTAGATGTCAGTGAGGAATACCAAGAGCTTAGTGAGAAGGTACTCAAATATCTCGTGCCATTTACTAATAGTGAACTAGTAAAGAGAGCTTTCTCTTCTTACACCTTCACAAAAAAATGAAGACCACAACAAAGTTAATACAAGTCTGGATTTAAGACTGTATCTTGAATCTTTTGAGCTTGCATTCAAGAAATTAAGTGCATCAAAGCAAATTCAAAGATCTCACTAACAATGTTTCAGTAGGCTAGTGATCTGCATAACAATTATTACAGACTTTTCAAATATTTAACAAACTTTAAATTTATCATGAAATTGATAAATTAATATTAAGTGAATATTGCAAAATTAAATCTGTAGTTTGTACTTTTAGTGTAGTAAATTTTTTTCCCTAACTTATTACCTCATTTTCACTATTTTACATTAAGATAAGCACTGAACAAAAGTGTCAGTATTTAAAAACAGCTGTTTTAAAAACAAGGGGTACAATTTATAGAAATGGGTTTAAAATGCATATACAAGCAAAAAGGTTGAGAACCACACTGTTCTAAGGTTATTTATTTATTTACTTATTTATCAATATGGAACGCTTCACGAATCTGCATGTCATCCTTGCATGGGGCCATGCTAATCCTCTCTGTATCATTCCAATTTTAGTATATGTGCTGCCAAAGTAATTTACTTAAGGTGAGTTACTAAGGTAAGTAACAAGGGAGGGGCCCAGTTAGTGAGGAATAAATCTGGATGCTGGGACTTCAGGTGGGCGGGAGGTCTTTCACAGTCACTAAACTGGTCTGTGGGAAGAGGTGCTTCCCCGAGCCTCACAGGTGAGCAGGTGGCCACAGTGCAAGTGTCTTACATGGACTGTCCTGTAAGAAGAGAGCAAAGAGCACAGGTGCCCATGTATTTTTCTGTCATTCAGCCATAGTTCTTTCTCCTGTGAATTCTTATACCCACGTGTCTCCTTTGGGAGAAAGAGAAGTCATGCCAAGAAACGTCCTATGAAAGGGCTAATTCCCTATTGCTAATCCCTAGTGATTATTTCAGATAAGCAGATTATGAGAAAAAAATCTTATATGTCCTAGCCAATGTCTACTTGGTAAGAGAGGTGAGCCAAAAATAGCACTTAATAGTGCAAAGAAATCAACTTTTAAAAATGCAATAACACAAAATTTAAATAATCTAAAGATTGTTTGCCTTGGTTTACAACATTTTTCTAAATTGACTCTGTCCAGCGAAGGCCCTTGGTGCTTTCACTGGGGCGTGAAGATGTGAGGGCTGGGTATTTCTGTATCGTTTTCAGACACATTCCTGCTGATAACTCGTTTCAGCTGAAACTCTACCTCCGCCAGGGCACTTAGGCGACCATATCAGTGTCTTAAAACAAAGCTTACCGTTGAGTAGACTTCACTGAAGTGCATAGAGTGTTTACTGTACTTTTCTGTGATTCTTTTGCTGCAAATGTAGTGCCAAGTATTTAAACTAGTAGCTACTTGGTCAGACAGGGTATGTGGTTATTAAATGATATTATTCCATCTCTTAAACAGAATAGTGCATTTAGAATAAGACAAGATCTGGTTTGTCTCCACCGTTTGCACCACTTGTGGAAACTTGAGTCTACAGTTACAGTTGCACAGGTTTCTCATTAGACATTGGATCTAACATTAGAATATAATTTTTGTTTTACTTTCTGGAGAAAACCTACATTTCTACCTCCACCTTTTATAGAAATGTGAAAAGAAAATATAGAAACATATAAAATTTATAATTTATATGATATATAAGTATACGTGTAGTAATATATATGTGTGTATGTATGTGTGTGTGTGTGTGTATGTATATATATAAAATATCCTGAGGGCATTCACATTAAAAGTTAGCCACTAAGCCACATGCATGATATAATTGCTGCCCTTTGTATTTTGCTGCTGATAAGGAATAACTAGAGTTGTTAGAGTGTGATAGAAAGTGCTTTATATCGAGTCAGGAGAGTTTAAGTCAGAGAATCTTCTATGTTCTCATCTCTAAAAGTGTTTCTAATAGAAGGCTTTGATTTCAGAGGCTTCTGGGCTCTAATATACTGTAATACCCTATAATCTGACATTTGAATGACTATATCTAAATAAAAGTGAATCCAATTTAAACAATTCCAAATAATCATTACACTTGTGGTGAGTGAAAAGCATACTTTTATTAGCTTTAGAATAATATTTAGGGACTAAAAAATAATATTTAAAATAGAAGAAAATGTTTTCTGAAAATATAGCCTGCACTCATGCAAAGTTATAAGGACCCTATAGTTACAACTACACAAATACATGATAAATATATAAATGCTTAATGGAAAGAGAAAATACATAGAAATTCACCAAGTGATCGAGTTGTGGCAGTGGGCTTCTGAAAGGTTAATTTTCCATCTTAATTTTCTTCTTATTATGCTACCCTAATTTTTACTCCAAATGAAAAAGACAAAGAACTAGACTACTTGGGAAGTGGTAAATACCACATTGTACTTGAAAGTATTCGTGTTGGTCATGCAAATAGCATCTGAATTTTTCTTACCAAAAATTCCAGCAGACTTACAAGAACTGCTTGGTGTCTGATGGAGACCCCTGCTATTTATCAGGTAAAGGCTGTGTGGGTGGACTCACCTGACCCAGCTCTCTGCCTGCGTGGGGGCTGCACCCTAGAAATGTGTCTGAATTTGTCCAGACCGCCTGAATCTTGGTGGGACCAAGGGTTCCTCCTTGCCTTCAGTCCAGAAGCTCTGTAGGTATTGTGCAAGGGACAGATTCCTTTTGGAGCTGCACCTGAGAATACGCTGTCTTTAATTGGTTTGCACGCCAACACTTAGTTTTTGGAAGATAATGTTTAGTGATGCCTTGAAAATGTTGACCAAGATGTCATCAACTCACATGAAATGAGAAAAATGCAAACTCTGTATTGCAGCTTTCTGGTTGCTGTAACAAAGGGTGCCGTCTGGGTGATGTTTACAACTCGAGGCTAAAGGACAGCAGGGCTTCGCTGGAAAGCTCTAAGTTGTGCCCAGTGCTTCCTTGGAATTATTAATTGGTCCAGGTTCGGCACGCCAGTAAAGTTGCCGTGGAACTTCACTAGGGCTAGCTAAAAACTGGGCATTTGTCCTTGGAAAAAAAATCGCCTTGAGTTTGCTTTAAAGGTCTGTGGACCTCAGGGAACCTCTGAGTGACCCTTCCTGCAATGTGGTGGTTTCTAGTGATATCTGAAACCAAGAATGTTTTGTGAAGGGTTTGGGTTTCACTTGGAAAGCCGTATCTAATCTGAGGTACTGCCTAATGAATTAAAAGTCTGGTCCTCCTTGGATCCTCATGAAGATAGAGCTATGTGTCAAATCCACGACTTTCACTACGGAGCCAAGTGCTCCCTTTAATTAGTCATTTAGAAGTGACTTTTGTGGGTTTTTAAATGTTCTTTGTGTGTACATTTATCATCACAGTTATCTAAACTACAGGCATACGGTGAGTCCATCCTTCGAAACTGTGGCACAATTTCTGTAAAATAACGGACACTTACTATAATGGGTACCTATTTTTTTAATACTATTATGCATTTTAGAAATATTTCACATAGACCAAGACAGTCCTAAGAGTAGCAGGTCTTGACCACGTGGGGCCCGGGACAGTAACATAACTAGCTGGATGGTCCTGGAGGGCTTGCCTGGGGCATTGGTGGCTCCGGCGTCCTCACGCTCCCATAATCCCTCCCAAGGACACGTGCAACCACAGAGACAGCATGTGAGCACGATGGGGAAAATGACCCCGTGCGCACTAGTATTTGGTAATAAAAATGGTTTCCAGAATGTATTAGAATGATAATAGCTTCGATAGCCGATTTTCAAGGAAAGCAAGCATTATAAAAAACGGCTAAGAGACGTGACATGGAAATGTCCTCTTTTTTCCCTCTTCAGATGACCTTGAGTGGCTTTTTTTGGCCCAAATGAACGCTTCAGCTTCCTTATTCTAATGATTCATTGTTCACATTTTTAAAAACTGTTTTTACATTTCAAATTCTTAGATAACATGCCTGGGAAGTTTTGACATTCTTTATGCTTCTAAATCTGTTTAGACATCATTATTTTAGGGCTTATTTCTGTTTTAGGAATCAGGAGAACATATTTAGGAAAAGTATTTAGGAAAATCTACATGAGGATTGTTGAGAAAATATATGTATAAATATGTTTCTTTCAGTTGTTCTGAACCATTATGCAACCAGAGCAAAAAGAAATGTTTATATTTATATTAATAATACTGATTCTGATTACCAGGCAATTAAAGAAAAGTTCTAATAGGGCCAAAAAAGAAAATGAAATCCCAGTGAGGTAAGAAACAGATTTCCAACCTTGATATGTAGGTGCTAATATTTTCATTTCTACTGACTTTTAAATCCTGTAGAGCCATGTACTTTATTGTTTAATTTTTTATTTGAAAGTTTTAATAACTTCTAAATAGATTTATCAATTGATATCTTAGGAGGTATGTTCTGTGGACAGATTTTTCAGGGCACATTGTTCAATTTTAGGAGGTTAAATTAGGTTTTTTTGACCCATGAGATTTTATGAGCAAGTAGAATGTCAACATCACAAGTCACATAGGCACTTTGGACAGATACAACCTTGCTAACAATCTATATTTATAGTCTTTTAATTATCAGAGGCAGCAGAAAAGAAAATGAGTTTCTTGCAAATTTTTAAGGGAAAAGGTATTTCCCCCCTTTCGATGATAAGGGAGTTGTTGCCAGAGGCCAACACATAATCAAATAACAGGAATGCAGCCCATGAGCTCTGGGACGTGATGATTTCCGGCAGACCCCAGGAGTCTCTACGCCATGCCAGCAGCATGGCCTTACTCGCCAGCCATTGTTAGGGTTATAGCTCTTCCTAACCCGCCTTCCTGCTGCCACCCATGTACTTCAGTTCTTTCCATCTCAGCCACCTTTGATTTCCTCAGTGATTATCAGGCAAATGCTTTGTCCTTCCACACGGAAGTCATCGGTCTGCCTGTCTTACTGTCACTGGTTTCTGGTTCCTGCTACATTACAACCTCCTGATAGGAAAACTCATATGAATTAGTAGTGTAACCCTTCTGCGTACTTCATCCGCATGATTTTCACATGTATTTCCATACAATCTGGTCATCGGTCATCAGTTGCTTGTGTGAGTCACTATATATATTTCAGACTTGCTTTTCTTTATTCCATTAAGTATTCTTGGTTTATAAGCTGTCCACTCCTAGCTTTCTAATTTTGTTGGGTGTGGCTGAGTGATATGAAGTATAGCACTACATTTGCTAATAGACAAAGTTCTTTCTGAAAAATTAATTTTGTTATAGAATGTTAGGTCATTTGTAAGCATGAAAGTTTGCTTTTTGAGGGAAATATAAGAAGAAAATGATATATGATGAGATACTGTATAGAAAACAGAAAAGTCTTTTTAACTTGTTTTTGAAGAAAAAGTTGCCTTTACTCAACAAAGACCAGATTGTGTGTGGTTACATGCCACTGAGTCTGCTTCCACTCCTGGCGACCCTATGAGTGAGTGACGTCCACCAAGTCCTGTCCCCAACATCCTTGCTCAGCTCCTGTGGACCCAGCCTAGGGCTTCTTGCGTGCAGTCGGTCCATCCCGTGTCCGCCGCCTTCTGTTTGCCCAGCAAGACCGTCTTTCCCACTGAACCCACTTTCTCATGATGTGACCAAAGTGATAGAACTTTGGTTTTGTCATGTTTGCCTCCAGCGCTGTTTCAGGCTTAATTTGCTCTAGGACCCACCTGTTGGTCTTTCTGGTGGTCCAGGGTATCAGTCTTTTCTCCTCTCAGCCTCTCCACTGTCCGGTTTCCACATCCATGCACAGAAACTGGGAATACGAGGGCGGGGATGATCTGAGCCTTGGTTTCTAATGACGTGTCTTTGTCGTAGATGATCTGTCCTAGTACTTCCAAGGCTCAGTCTTCTCTTACTTGGCCGCAGTTTCCATTTGAATAGATTAGCCCTGTCAAAATGTCAAGGTCAATGACATTATCATTACCTCTTCCTGCAGATTTAATTTCAGAGAAATATAATATGAAGATGCACTTTTTGGCCAATATGCTACCTTTAAATTATCCAAAGAATTTTTTTTCCCCAGTGAATTCACTTCTCTTAAGTAAACGTTGTCTTTTTCTCCTTTGATGATGTGAATCAGAAACGTGTTGATGAAGGGAATCAAAATCACCACGAGTGAAGTATCTGCAGGTGATTTTCCTTAAGGCAGAATGTTCACATGCTCACGATATCAGGTCGACCAGAGGGCAGGGCTTACAACTGACAGCTCAAAGGCACTTGGCATTGGGAGTTCGCCTACTGATGCCTGTATGTTTGTGGTTATTAATAGTTTTGGAGCAAGTTACTTATCTACACATTTTGGAAATAAGAAAAATTCAGTAGGAGTAATTTCAGGACTGTTTCTTTTAGATTTGCCTCTTCTTGTCCCAGAAGATTTTGTGATAAAATAATTGGCTAAGTATATCACTTATTAAGCTCATCTAAGTGGCAGGCAGAGTTTAGGAAGTTTTCATACATTTTTCTCATTTAATTCACAGAGCCAGCAAGCTCTTGTGCTAGCCCCTAGCTGTCATTGTTATCAGCCCCTTTTACAGAAGAAGGGACTGAGGCACCCAGAGGTTAAGTAGCTTATTTACGGAGATGCAGTGGGTAAGTTCCAGAACAAGGATTGCAGTTTAAAACTTTAGGATTTCATACAAACAGCATAGAAGAGCTTGGACCCTGACACTAAATCCATAGATTAAAAAATCAGGGTCTTCTGCTTATTGATTGTGGCACTTGGGGTAAATTAACTTTTCTGTCCCATTGTCCTCAAATTATTTCACAATTGCCAAGAACTTAGGACTCAACACATAGGAAATGTTTAAGAAATATTAATTATAATGTTAAACTTTCTTCAGTGAATTTCATCATGTATGAATTCAGTATGTGAAGTACGGAAATTTTATATATATATATATATATATATATATATACACACACACATATATATATATATATACATACACATACATACACACACACACACACACACACATGCATTCAGACTTTTATGTTTGAAATAATTTTTCAAGAATGATTGTATTTTATCCTAGACATAATGTATGTCTTTTTATGCTAAATAAGAGAGGGATGCTGTGTTTCCTCTGATGGCATAAAATGACACTTTTCCACACAGCAAGCAAATGCTTTATTTCAAAAGGGCAAATACGCAGGTGCTGTCACGCCTGATTTATGGGGCCTATTTTAATCAGCACGGCTTTGCCATACAAACTAAATTGCTTTCGGGAGGATCTTTCTCTGGGAAGCGTATCATCATTTTGTCATTGCATGTCTGTTGAAGAGGTCCTAATTTATGCTCACACAGCAGGACGCTTCCTTTACTGTGATTGGGCTTCTGTTAGCTTCTCTTCCACAAACAGGGCAGGACCTTGGTGGAAAGACAGGGAAAAGTGAGCCGAGACATTGTCCTGGCACAAACAGAGCCACAGCAGAGGATAACAGGTACACAGAGGTGCAGGCACGAATGCGAGTTCGAAGAGCGCCTGCTCGCGTGACTCAGAATTAGGTTGTCGGCGGGCAGCTTCCCGAGCAGCCCCCCTACCCCAATGGTTGCGGCCATAGCATTGGAGCAGCCACGGGCAGCACACTCTGCATGGAATTTAGAAACATTTACAGCCTCCACTTCCAACCTCTTACTAGTTGCCACATTCTAAGAACTAGCAGCTCTCTTTTATAGCTTAGCAAAGGACACCTGAGAAGAGATGAGGGACTTACATAAGGATCTGCACATTATTAGTTAATGATAAAATCCCTGATCCCAGAGCTCCGTTCTTTATACATCCTGCCTCGGATCAAAATTAAAATTACATCTGCTTTTGGATCATTAACCGATGAGCCAATAATCCAGTGCTTACGGACGGTTACCCAGGAGACTCTCAGTTAACCGAAACTCAAGTAACCGGCCAAACGCTCAAGCAGCGAGCACCAGAACCTGAGGCTTGGGCGTCTGCCGGTGGCTTGGGAGTGCCAGGAACATGTATCTGCGGGTCCCGGTCCCCACGGGTGCCGCTTAACCGCGAGTCCGTTGCAGTAAGTGATGGAGAGCATTCAGGGAAGATTCCATTGAGCACGAATAGGCTCTTATGGGTAGACGTGGTGAAGGGCAAAGGTGGTACAAGTGACTTGGCTCTTCTGTACTTTGAGCACCAGGGAGGTCAAAAGTAAAGCACTTTAGCAGTGATTTGGAGGCACAATGATCACGTCAGAAAATGGGACAGAGACTTGGGTGGTTAGAGTTGCAAGTGCACATTGATGAGTGGTTGGGGGGAGTAAGACAAGAGGTGGGGGCTTTCTGATTACTTCTTGGGTCTCCTGTCTCCTGGTGCTCCAGCCTTTTCTTCGAGGGAGGCATGGAAATAGTGGTAGAATGAACAGGCCTCGATTCTACCCTGTTATTTGGAGAAGTAGTAGACAAGTCTTTAAAAATAAGCATGCTTTTTTTCTTATGTGTTTAAACCTAGAATATCTGTAAGTTTGCCAAAATAAACAACTAGGAAACAACCCATATAACCAAGGAGCATACAAGGCAAGAGCTAAGGGAAGTCAAGGTAGTGATTGTAAAGGAATAGAATGATTTATCAAAAAATATTATGACTCACCGTAGTTAATGGAGAAAGTAATGCATTTTCGTACAATGCTACCTCTCAGCTCAAGACCCTGTACCAGGGGAGTTCCCTGATGGTGCAATGGCTTAAGGCTTTGGCGCTGGCGCTGTCAGTGCTGCGGCCTGGGTTCGATTCCCGGCTAGGGAGCTACCCACATATCAAAAAGCAAAAAAAAAAAAAAGACCCTGTGGCAGGTGGAGCTCCTCCCTTGCTCTCTTCTGTCTAGTCCACCAGCCTCCTTCTGACATACAAAATAAAACGACCACACTGAGCACAAGGGAAAGCTGAGGGGGGCATGTCTGCTCTCCACGTCAGACGGGCACAGCTACTGCAGCCACAAGCATTTCACAGCTTGGTGCTTGGCTCTGCAGCTGCCAAGTCTATCTCGAGTAAATTACACCTGTGTGACACTTCCCACTGTCCTCACACCCTCCTTGAGCGGCCCGGCTGGGACTAGAAAGGAAACTACTGTGAGTCACTGTCATCAGACAGTTCAGTGCAGAGCCTGGCTCAGCGGTTACGAGTGCTCCGTCGGGCCTATGGATGCTCCAGGAGGGGTTGGCCTAAAAGGGCTGTCTCAGCCAACGGAAGACAGATAAATGGTTTTCAAGAAATATGCCCTGTACTTAATAGTGATTAGATTTTAATGAGGTTCAGCAGGAATAAAGTGCTTTAAAAATCTCACTAGGCAGGGCACACAGAAATGCATAAGGCAGTATGAGGAGAGAATGACTTGGATTTTTTTTCCATCCTCAATAAATATATGAATAAAAGATCTCACTTTCAAAATACTGTCATGCAGTCATCTTTGCAGTATTTTTAGTGCACAGGCTCTCATTGAGAGTCTCTTCTTTCTCTCTACTCCCCGCCTCCCACTGCATTTAGCCGTAGCTTTCTGAGTCTGGCCCTGACGTCATCGAGACCAGACTACTCCCTGAGCCAGCAAGTGGGTGCCCATCCACGGGGCTAGCACTGTTAGGTGAGGACTGGCCCGGTTTGTATTTAAACTCCACTGGGGCTGTGAAAGGCCTTTTGTAGCTTCAGCCTCGATCAGGAATTTACCCTTGCTTCCTAAAGGAAGGTCCATTATGTGAGGGAATGGAAGTACAAGCAGCGAAGATGCTGAGTCCTGACATTACAGGAGAAGCCGCTCTTGGGTGTGCCGGTCCATCAGGCAGCCAGCACGCGGCTAGGAAGACAGGTCCCCAGAAGTCAGTGGATGCACATTCGACTGCAAGTTATCTTAATGATTATACGATAGGAAATAATCTCCAAACAATAAATGATGTTTAAAAAGAGAAGGCAAATATACTGACAGGGAATGTGAAAAGTAGACAGTGTGGGAGACAAAGGAAAAGCAGAATAATGACGGTGAAGGAACCCAGCCTTGGCCCAAGTAGGTGCAGACGTACCGGGGATAGACACACATCTGATTTTTTAAAATGTTTATTGGCAGGTACAATATTCATGATGTTTGTGTGAGACTTACTGAAATTCCAAGGTGAATAACCACTGCTGTTATTATCGAACACGAGACTTGAATTGGTAGCCTTCGCGGATGGCCCCGGTGAGCACTCTGGTGAGCCTGGTGGCTAAGTTCATGCTCCTCGGATTGCAGACCAGCTGGTCCATCCCAGGACGAGGACAGACACTGACAGCAAGTGGTTAGAAACTTTTATAACCATGTCACCGAGCACTTTTGTATGTCTTCTAAATCAAATGATAAACAATCTGGGCTTGTGTTTCACATGCCTCATGTTAATAGCTTTTTTTAGATATTAACTTTGTGGTGTTTTACAGAGTTATTAATCCATGAAATACAGGGAATAAAAAAAGGCTTTTACCCCAGTTTCTTGCGTCGTGCTAACTTGAAAGGCTTTATTCTGACTGTGTGCTCCATAATTATTTGTGCACATGCGTGCTTACTTCAAAAGCCAGTGTTCAAAGAGGAAAACTGAGATGAAATGTAGTATGTCATGGTCCCTTATTTTTAGGAACTCAGTGTCTGCTTACCAAAGCTGTCTGCAGACCCAGCTCAACACTGTTGGAGAAAAAATGACTCTTAAACCAGAGGGTTTGAGGAACTGCTCAGTATGTATTAATACGTGTACAAACAACTACCTTTGTGCAAACTCCCATCTCGGCAGCCAGAGTCACCACAGAAGAACATGTTATTGAGGAGAAAACTTCATTGTTTATCACTAAAAATTGGAGCTACTAATACTTGGTGTATAATGACTATTCCATTTTTCTGGATATAAATTTGTTTTACTGCTGTTTTAGCATTTCATAATCTTTTGACAATAGCACTTCTTCCTCCTCTTTTTCTACGCTTGGTCTTCTGTTTTTCTCTCCCTTCTTTGTATCTGTGCTGGGTTATTCAGGCTAGAAAGTTATGGGCTTAAAGTTTTATTATTAACTGGAAATGGATTGGAATAGAATGTCACTTGCTAAATGTGGTGTAGGTTATACATATATTTTCACATCTGTGTGTCTGTAGATACAGATAAGCACGTGCTTTAATGTTTTCCACTGTCAGTCCTTGGAAATCTTTGGAAAGATGTGTTTGTATAAATCTATAGTAATGTGATTAAAAAAAGAAATAATAGAAAGTAATGAGATAATGAAGGTGGGAAAGTCTGTTGTTAAAATAAGAGCAACTTAATTTCAAGTTAATTAATGTGAGAGGATTTGGAAACTGTTTTGACGTGAATAGATTTATGAATGTGAGGGTGTGGCTCCTACTGAGTATGTTGAACCTTGCAGGGTTACTTTTTTATTTCTGGTCAAACAAGTTTTTCTTTTACCTCCAGCAGTTGTTCCCAGACTAGCTCATTATCAGAATCATTTGGGGAGCTACCACATACAACTCTTTGCAGGTGAGACCTGCTCATCCCTGAACTTAAAATCCTCCGCAGGTGATTTTTATGAGCAGTTGACTTTGAGAAGCACACGTCTGGAGGTCATAGTCCCAAACATCCTATCCAAGTAGGGAGTTCCGTTCCTCCTCGAAGTTTTCTGGCACCGTCTTAAGACACTGGGCTGAACCGTGAGGCCTGGATCCTGCGTGGGTCCTTCCTACCATCTCCTTAAGGGAGAGGACACAATTGCCTTTCAGTGCTCTCTCCCACATGGCTCTTACATGGCACCGAGATGAGGGACTCACTGAAGTCTGCTGAGTAAAATGGCATTCTCAAGAGAAAATGTGGTTAAAAAAAATGAAGAGAGCATTAACAGAAGGTAGTCACAGATGTCACACACCAGAGGCTGGAGCAGCCAGTTGCTGGTGGAAACTATCACTCTTCTGAGAAGTCCTTACCAATGGGACTTTGCTAGGGCTCTGTGGTGCTGCGGTGGGGTCGCTATCTCAGAAAGAAGACAGAATTCGAAGAAACCTAAGAGATTATCCATAGCATTGTGTACAGGAAAAACCACATTTTAGGTGAAACAGATACATTTATCACTCGTGCACCACGCGCCCTCGCACGAATTGGTTGAACTGCACGCGCCCGCTTCTGGGCGAACCTTTCAGTAAACCCCTGGTTGTTCTGCGTCTGTGGCTGGGAATCCACCGACGTGGGGAGCGTCCTCGGGTCCCTGTGGCGGGGTCCTGAGACCAGTCCCTCGCAGATCCTGAGAGACAACTTAAGTTTTAGGGGAGTCAAAAATTATAGGTGGGTATTTGACTCCGCTTTGGTTCCCTTGAGCCCTGTGTCGTTCACGTTGCTACACTCTGACTTGAAAGACCTCCAGAAGAGGAGTCTCAGACTCACACGAATACCACTGCCCAGAGCCGGTGCGCACGGTCATTGCTGGAAACGCAGAGAGCTGCAAATGCACTCGATGCTGCTGAGTTACACGTGCACAGCAATTCTAAGGATGCATGATCATTCCTAACACAAAAACGTAATTTTTGTATAAGGTTGTATTGAACAAAATTTGTCAAGATTTGGGGTTAATATTTCTATTAAAATGGCAGTGTTAAGCTAAGCAACGTTTTTTCATTGTTTTAACTTTTGATAGTAGCTCTAGTGACAGAATTAATTGCTGCACTGTTCAATGTCGCCATATTCAGCAGTTAACAATCACGTTCTTTTATTTAAGAAAACTTTTTTTACAGGTCTTAGGCCCAATTTAAGAATAATGGTGAGGATGAAAGAGTTGCATTGCTACTAAAAGCACTATCAAAATGCTAACTGGAGTCGGAGACTTGTATTTTCCAAGGTTCTTCTTTTCTGTATCTCTCCAGGGTTGTACCTTTAAAAGCCCATCTGCTGTCTTCTTTCCTAATTTGTTGGTTTAATCAATTCTCAAAGATTTGTAGAAGGACAGAGCAGATCACTCCGTGACAAAAACCAGCCATTCAGCTTTTCTGGCTTTCATTCATCTAAATACTAACCCCTTCACTTGACGTAATTTAAGTGATCCCCCCATTCCCACGAACAGGCTGCTGAGTGACCTCATCGGAGGTTTCCCAGCACAAAATGGCAGGCTGGCGCTGGTGGCCCGCCTCTAAGTCACCGTGGTTCTCAGGCACGCAGCTCGCTTTGGGCAGCGGTGTGTGAGGAAAGGGTCCTAAAAGCCAGCGGGTACCACGCTGTGCTCTCTTCCCTACTTTACAGCAATGGGGGGCTCCAATACTGGCCCCCAGAGTGAGGAGACGTGAACCAGAGCCCTCATGCATGGTTCATCAGCTGTTCACCCCTGAACACTCAGCATGTGCCGGGTAGTTTAGAAAGGCTAGTGGAAGTCTGGATGTTGCGTCAGGGTCTCAAGACCTTTCATTGCTTGTTTAGGCACCTGAACCCCGGGCAGAGCGAAGTTGCAGAGCCTGACAGTGGTCCTAGAACCTAACGGAAGGTGGCGTCTGAGAAGTGAGGTTTGCCAACGACAGGAGGAGTTGGGGACCCCAACTAGCAGCATTCGCAACGCCATTATTGGGTCAGGCAGTGGGCTCCCTCCGGCCAGCTGGAGCTTGCACAGGGCTGCAGAGAGCTCCTCCTCGCTTCCCCGCTAAAAGGGTGGTAGATCCAGGGTTATGCCCTTGCACAAACCTCTGGGATGTCGAAGGGCCCCAGCACGGTTCCGGTGGGCATGGGAAGGGAGGGGGAGACAGAGTCACACCCCATCATCCTGGAGGGTGCAAAAGCAGAGGCGTCTCCCAGCCTGACTAGGGTCCATTCTCGGAGTCAGTCACCCCCTCGGCAGAAAGAGAGTGCGCGGGAGCGCGCAGACAAGCGGAACAGTACGCGAGGCCGGGAGCTGTGTGCTGGGAGAGGATTTGGAAGGCCACGTGGCCCCGGGGGTGGGGGGGTGGGGACGGGGACCTGCCTCGTTCCGAACGCCGCAGGGTCCTAAGGTGGGAACGTGCGGTCAGCGATGAGGGGGACACGGGAGCTGTGTCTGTGGGTGTTTGGAGGCAGAATTTTCAGGCCGAGGGGCCCCAAGTGCGGTGACGCTTGGCAGGCGTGAGGCGCGGCGGGGTCATCAGCGTGGCGAGGGGAGGAAAGGTGTCCTCGTGGCCGAAGTGACGGCGGGCCAGCGGTGGGGACCCGGGGGCCGCGGGGGGCCTGGGGGCGCCCTCTCCGGGGACACGGACATGGTGGGACGGCCTCCCGGGGAGCCCGCTCCCGAAGCAGCGTTTCCTCGGGGCCCTGAGACCCCCGTGCTGCGGGTCCCGCTCTCCTTCGCTGAAAGACCCGGGAGGCGCTGTTCGCGTGCTTCCCGGGCAGACGCCCTCGGGGCCTTCTCCCCAGTCCGCGCGCTCTGATGACGCGGTGACGCGCCCGTGCGCCTTCTGTCCCGCTCGGCGTGTCGTGCAGCTGCTGCTCTTCACTCGCGTGTCTCGTGGGCTCCTGGCACGTTCTGTTTGTTACTTCCTTGAGAAGTATTTCCTCTATTTTTTCTTTCTAAAAAACTTTTTAAAGAATATTTAACTTTCTGTTTTGACCTATGTTTCTTACATTTTTATTTTTCTGATTGTAGAGTTAATGTTTTTGTATCTCTGCCTCTATCAAAAGTGGGAAAAAGGAAGGTAAAACAGAACGATGGCTCAGAAAATCAAAAGCTGTCCGTGTGTCTCAGAAACAGAAGTGGGAGCTTCCGTGTTGTGTGTGAAATTGAGTAACACCCCAATAGTTTCATGTGTGTGATTTTCATAAACGTGCGCCAGTGTACTCCTTTGTGATCCCAAATTTATATTAATTTGTTCTCTAATTTTTTAAATTACTGTTTCAGTGGGGTCTCAGAAAATAAGGGGTACACCTCCCCTGCGAACCTAACCTACTTTAATGCTGCCACTACCTTAAGGGCGAAGAAATGGGGACTTTCTCGGCCGCTTCAGGCTATTCAGGTAATACCGCAGGCTTCTGAGGAAAGCCATCGCTGAGTATCATATCTGTGGCCCTCAGCTTTGAGCGTGTAAGTTTGTATGACATAATGGCCTCATCCAAGTTGGTTCCAAGTAGACACTGAGTAAGTTAAAATCATTTGATGTAAGTGACTAACCGCAGAGTTATCTCAGAAGAGTGTTCTTTCTGGGATTTTAAATGTGGGCTTGGCTTTGTGATTTCAAATGTGAGCCACAGAGATCATCATTCATCCAGTACGTAATTTAAATAAATAAGAGCGACTCTAAAAACAGTGCATTGATACATTTTGAATAGTATATAGAATTTTAAAGTGAATGGACAAATTTAGGACAGTTTTGAAAGTGAATTAAGCTTAAAACTTAGACACATATTGCTATATGCATATAACAGAGGTATAGTTAGGCCACCTGTACTGATTATAGTGTGTGTGTGTGTGTGTGTGTGTGTGTGTATGCAGTTTTACTATGTACCATGGAATTTATGACAATTTGATTTGGGAGAAAATAAACAGATTAATTTGCTAAGAATCCCTGCTTGTAAGGGAGCCCGTGTCTTAAGTGTGAAGAACTATCTGTATAGCACTTACCTGTTACAGAAAACTAGGTGTATGGCTCAAGAATTTACTGTTATAACTGAAATAAGAAAAATATCAGAAATAGGTACTACAGACTAATAGAGCTGAAAAATGAAACCAATTCTCTATTTCCAGTTATAAAAGCAAGACACTGCCTAATCTCCAGATACCCAACTGAGTTTTAATTCAGGTACTAGAGATATCTGTATAATGGAATTAGCTCTTAGTACAAGAGGTTCTAGATGATTCTATAGAGATTCCATAAAATGTGTCCCTTTTTCCCAAGCAATAATTATGTACAAGAATATTAATAGACATTTATTTATGCTAAACAACACAATTTTGCCTGTCCAGGTAGAACTAAAGTTGTTTTAAGAATGATCCTGCCATAGTTCAAAGTAGTTTAAAAAATTTTTCAAGTGATGATATTGAAAGTGCATAAAACTCTGGATCTTTTTTTAATGTTGTATCTTCATCTCATAAAAGTTCCACAAGTACGTGGTTTAAAGACAGCGCTCTGGTCTCTGCCCTACTCCTCTCGCCAGCCGGCTCCTCCTCCTAACCGGGGCTTTCAGGGGCCGCCTGGTGTGCCCCCTGGGCAGCTGCCAAGTATCGGCTTCGCACCAGCAACCCCTCCTCCTGCAGCATCGTCATCACATTCCCAGCACACTCGTGTGCGCACATCCCAGATGCTCAGATTCCTATCTCTGCGGTAGGAAAACAAACTACGTTAACAGTCACGCACTTCGTTGCCTTTGGGAACCTTGGCAATGAACTATAGAAGTGAGCCCGTCCGGGTAGCCTTGAAGGTGAGCAGAGGAGCCGCAGCCTAAACTGTGTCTGGGGCCCAGTGGCCCTCAGCTCCAGTCTGTGTTGCCGTGAATGCATTGGTCCTAGTACTGTCCGATTTTATTAGTTCTCAAGGCAAGCCAGAAGCTTTTCGTGTGATCCAAGTACTTTCCAGCAATGTGTCCATTCACTACATTAACTAAAGCTGGTCTTGCCATCTTTGTTCTTATTCAGGGACAGTGGCTTGGAGGTTTCTAATGGGTAGGTGACACCCAGTCACAGAAAATGCGTGTGCAACCACCACAGTTAAGCAGGTCGACAGTCATTTAGGGAGTATCTACCAGGATCAGGAATCTCTCGGGCAGCACTGTCTAATATGGTAGCTGCTAGTTCTCTGTGATTATTTAAATTAAATTAATTAAAAAATGAAATAGGCTTGAAATTATTCTGTTCCTCAGGTTCACTAGCCACATTTCAAGTGCTTAGTGGTCACATGTGGCTACTAACTACAGTCTCGTACTGTCCAGGAGAACACGGTCATCACCTAGGAGTGTTCTGTGGGGCAGTGCTGCTCTAGAGGATCTGCGCAGCGTCAGACAAAGACACGCCTGACTGGGATGACGTGCCCAGTGACCTCTGAAAGGAGCTGAGAGGAGAATCGTTTTAAGCTCCATGAGATCGATGGTGAGGGGGGACCTGGGTTATTGCTGTTTTTACTCTAGCTTGGTGAACATCGACTCAAAAAATGGGGGAGAGATTGAGCCTGAATGAGAGTGACATCTATAGATTCAAGCATGTAGACTTGGAGCAAAGCATAGACACTGTCAAAATCAAAACAAAACAGGAAAATGCTAACCAGAGCCTTGTAAACTTCGCCATCTTTTGTTGCTGTGTTGTGGGGCTGATAATAGAAGTAATGTATGAGCACTGAGGAGTATTTGGAAAGCATGAACAACTTCCTTACCTCCTTATGCAGAATGTACCTAATGCACTTTATTTCCTCCCTAATGACTGAGTCGTCATTACTGAGCCAGGCAGTAATGCATCTAAAAGAGAATCGAGAGAAACGTTCTCCTAGACTATTGGGCTATTTAGAGAAATTGAATGCACGCCTTACTCCCTAGTAACAGATGCCTCTATGGCTTCATGCTGTTCTTTTACCTCCTACCTTGTTATGTGTAGCTCCCTGACTTGTCTGTTTGCAGTAGTCCCCACCCCAGTACCTCTACTCTGTGTCTTCTGGACTTCACGTACAATAAAGCATGTCAGCAGTGACCAGGTAATGCAGCTGGTCAAGTGAAACTTCAGCTGGACTGTCCATGCCTCTGACCTGCTGTACTACTATGTAGCATGCATGAATATGATGGCAAATAGTTCCTCACCCATTGTATCCTGCCTTCTCCTTGGGAGTTCTCAGCTAGGCACAACAGAAGGAGCAGAGAGGTTGAGGGGTGACTCATGGCCCAACTGCCTGACTGGCCTGGGCCAATCTCATTTCCGTGCAAGGATCAGTTTTCTCTCCTGTTGGTCATCTCTACTATTAGCATCCCTAACTCTAATAAATCTTTCAGTAACATGTGCTGAACCATGTTGTAAGTACTTTCCAGGACTTAGTTTATTTCAATCCTCACAATATCCTATGAATTAGGTTCTGTTACTTTTCCTCATTTCACACAGGAAGAAACTGAGTTATGAGCAGATTAAGGAAGTGGTTCTCATACCTGTGGTTCCAAGTTACAAATGTTCACTTCTTTGAGAGGCATTTAGTTGTCCTTTGGTTTGTGATTTTATACTGGATGATCAAAATCTGGAATCCTGGGTTTCTAGATAATAGCATGTGATAAAACACGGGGGAATTTCTAGACAAACTGTGCTGAGCAGTGCCCACTGTCTAGTACACTGAGTGGGACTCCATTCCTCCCTAATGAAGAAAAGATGATCAGACAACGTAGTCTGGGACAAGCAAGAGAAATGTGGTCAGTTTGGCTCAGTCAATGAGGGTTTTGTAAAAATTTAAGCTTGAGATTTGGAGACAATCCAAATTTATATGACCAGAAGAGGAACTAATGCATTGACTTATATGAGAAAAATCAAGATTTAGGAGAATCTTTACTCAATTTGGTTTTTAAAAAAACATCTTTAAGATTTTATTTTGATACTAAATACTTATGTCAATGTGAGCTAAACAACCTTGTTCTGGACATAAACTTGTCTTTTTTAGTGACATTTCTATGACAATTCTCCCAAATACAATGTGATGAGTATCTAAATGTCTTCTGAACTATTTACCTTTGTATACAACTCAGGGACTTTATACTAAGAGGAAATCACACCTAGCTCTTTTTATTTCGGGAAAGGCAAAGATATTGTGAGGAAATACATTATTCCTTAGCAAGACGTAAGTAAGTAATAGCAGCTATCTTTGCTTGGAAAATGGCTCTGAATAGAAGTTGGACAAATGAAATTTCCCACTGAATTAGTGATCTAGTGATGAGATTGCTATAGTGGAGTCACAGTAGTTAACTTTTATATGAAAGTCCATAAAATATTAAAATTAATAATAATTTTCAAAAACCCTACTAGGTGTGTGCTCAGAGAATTGAAGGTGTTTCTTTTGCAAACATAATCTCATATTCTTCCTACCATCATAGCCATGCTCCCCAAAAGGTACAGACAAATTTTAGCATTGGGTATTTATGAAAGCTTGGCATTAAAAAATTATAATAGAGTTTAGATGAAAGAAAAGCTATATATTGGGTCTAGCACCATTTCTTCTCAATGACTGTCATAAAATTGAATTCCTTCCATGGTGAATCACAGGAGTAATTTGCAATACTTTCTGATTTGCTCCTCTGAGAGGCCATGAACTTTGCAGTCTGGGGAACTTTTTTATGCTGTGCCAGCGAACAGAAGCACCTTATCAGCACCTCTGGCTGATCGCTTGTTTAGGACTGACCGCTAGGGCTCAGGCCGGCTGGGAATGGGCTGATAAAATGTGTTTGGAGCAGATGACCACATTCTGCAGATTTGAGGGTAGAAGCTAACACTTCAGTAAAGCAAACCTATGTTCACTGGAAATGAGCAGAGGCTACCAATGCTCATCTTTAGTCTCTTTTTCTTGTTAAGGTAAATGTAACCCAATGGTCATGGGGTGGTTACTGCACAATGAAAGGAACATGGCTACAGGGCCTATCATTGACAAAATTCAGAATAATTTAGATTTGACTGTATTTGTATGGGTCTGCATTACTTCGCTTAAATTCTGGGCTCATGTTAGAATTTTGTGAAGTGAAAAATATAAGCTACATTATCTGGGCCAATACTTTTTGTTTTGTTTTGTTTTGGTTTAGTTTGGTTTGGTTTAACAATGCATCTCTCTCCATATACAAAAATTAACTCAAAATGGATTAAAGACCTTCATATAAGACCTGCAACAATAAACTGTATAGAAGAAGACATTGGTACTAAACTTATAGACCTAGGACTCAAGGAAGACTTCATGAACCTGTCCTCAAAGGCAAGGGAAGTAAAAGCAAAAATAAATGAATGGGGCTATATCAAACTAAAAAGCTTCTGCACAGCAAAAGAAACCATCAACAAGGCAAAGAGACAGCCAACTGAATGGGAGAAAATATTTGCAAATAATGCATCAGATAAGGATCTAATATCTAAAATATATAAAGAACTAATAAGACTTAACAACAAAAAAACAAACAACCCAATTGAAAAGTGGGAAGAACTAAACAGACACTTCTCCCACGAAGAAATACAAATGGCCAGCAGACATATGAAAAAATGCTCATCCTCATTAGCTATCAGGGAAATGCAAATCAAAACCACAAGGAGATACCACCTCACACCTGTGAGAATGGCTGTTATCAACAAGACAAGGAATAACAAGTGCTGGAGAGGAGGTGGGGAAAAAGGAACTCTGGTACACTGCTGGTGGGAGTGCAAACTGGTACAACCACTGTGGA